>JAGFPH010017211.1:0-18031 GCA_018207615.1 Philaenus spumarius
TGTTTTATTGTGGAAGCGTGTCCGCGCCGAATTTCTGTTCCTACTCGGGTGTTTACTCTGCACTCTGGTGGTTATTACATTAACTTCGACGCGGAGGAATACTAGAACAAAATAATATATCAGTTTGTTTTGAATATGTGTGAGAGAGCTATGTATAATAAAATGTATGGATTTTTCATAATATCCTGTAAATAAGGGTATTGTCTTTTGTGTGACCCGTCTTTATGAAACTGCCCTATATTTTCAAGCGGAAGAATAAAGCGCTACACAAACCCAAAGCTAGTAGTGTACATCTCTGCCGCTTGGAGGGCTGTAGTCAACTCAGAAATATTGTTTCACTCCTGCCGAGCCGAAGACGATTACCAACAGGAAACGCTACAACAATACTTTCCTAGGGTACGTTATTGGTAGCCACAAAGTGAGCGGCACAATGCTACGAGGTTAACCCGAAGGCTCTATTCTAATGTCGCAATATCACGACCCCAACTGCCTTACAATAATTAAAATCAGCCGTATCTGCATTATTTTATAACTATCATTTGCAGTCCGCTGTCCGTGTGTTTGCGTTGGCCATGTATATATCAATGCCGTCGTGTAAACAGACTATAAACGTTTGTGCTTTCAAGCCAATGCATCTAATTACAATGTTTAGCATACATTAAGCTTCTCAGAGACTTTAATTCAAACGGTTTCAATGAAAGAGTGTGTTTGTTGTGTAACGCAGACCGTCACGCGTACGTTGTGCGTAATGTGATGCGTGCACGGGTATATTTACATTCGTCGTATCGGTTAAGATGTTAAGAGTACGTGAATGTGTGTTGAATCTCTCTTCTTTCTTCACGACATTACATCCAACCCAATAGAAAAATTATAGAAAATATCGGTATTTGTTGTCGTTCATTAAATTCCAAAAGAAGGCAGTAATAGATTCTACATAAGACCAACCTCTGATCTCGGACCCTATAATAAAAAAATGTAAAGGTTTTAGGTTATTATTTTTTTTAAACGTGCTTCTACTAAAAAAAAATCAAACATTATCTAAAATTAAAAAAAATTGTTTGTAATAATACTCCATAGGCCTATTCATGTCTAAAAAAAAGCATTGGAAGCACTTCTACAAACTATCATAAAAATAAGCTAACGAAAGCGCTTGTATCGATTTGGGAAATTCTTCTATTCAGGAGAGTGCTAAATAGCTGCCTGCTTGTACGAAATGTATTAGTAGAATTGTATTGCAGCTCAGCCTCCAGCCCCGACACACGCGTGGTTTCGTTTCGCTCGCAACGGACATCCCTCACTTGGATATAAATGAATTAAACATTAATTAATTATCACAGAACAAATTATTCTTGTCTTTCTTTTATTTATACTTGTAATCAATTTTAAATTTAATTTTAATTGATTAAAGAATTAACTGCTCCCGGTGTCAAACTCTGTTTTTTTGTCTTCTCTTTTTATTTTAATTGAGCGATATACAGCCTCAAAACGGGCAGACCCATGGAGGCTGCATTATTCATTCCTTTTTTCTCTTTTTCTCCTTAAGTTTTTTCTGTTGTTGTGTATATTAAGTTTTTTTAGAAGTAATATTGTTTTGTTTTTTCCTCTTTTGTGTATTTTATAGTATTTAATGTATTTCTTCTTAAGTTCTTTCTGTTGTTGTGTATATTAAGTTTTTTATTGTTTAATATTTAGAAGTAATATTGTTTTTTTTCCTCTTTTGTGTATTTTATAGTAGATTATGTATTATTGTGTCTTTCTTATTGCAATAAAAGGAATTAAAAAAAAAAATAAAAAAATAAAAATAGGATCTTATAGTAGACCTATTTTACATTTTCGTCGAGTGTGTGGCAACCAGCCGGGTTATAAGCTCGTGTAAATAAATAAATTGTCCAGAAAAATCATCTATATATGTTTTGTGTGGATTAACAGTTTCATATTTGTACGCCAAAATGTTGTTACTTTCGGCTAACGAACTCGTCCAAGCAAAAAAACAACTTGTACACCAAATTTTGACTAAATCGGACGTGAAATGCGGCCGTTAGGCCGGCCGCACACTTATCCAGCAAAACTGCTTTAAGCAAAAACGTTTTTGTTTAAACTTGCTCGAACATTTATTTCCTATGTGTAAGATAGGAATACCGCACATAGCATAAATACAAAACGCTGTACAGCACGTTTGAGCACGATGGAGCAAAACGAATAAACGCTGTACAGCACGTTTAAACACATTTAAACGTGATCGAGCAAGAAGCAAAAACGCTTTGAAGCGTAATCCAGCACGTTTAAGCAGAACTGGCAGTGCTCGTCTCACAAACAACGACCATTGCTTGAAGGCGAAACATTTAGTTTTGCGCATGCGCGTATCATTTGTATCATCAATATTAAATCTAAATTTATCAAACAGTAATTTATAAACACTAGTAAGCCCAGTGAAAAATCACAGGCTAATTAATTAGATACACATAATAAATACATAATATAAAAAACATACTATTTAAAAACAACGTTAAGGTCTACTTATCTAGGCCTACCTAACTATGGTGACGTTGATTTTTAACTAATAAGGATTATAAAACTTTAGGCCTATTTGTTAAACATTATTATTTACATACGTTATTATATACTTAAAAAAAGATAAAAACACTATCTTTTAATTGCTTTTTATTTCATATTGATAGATCAAATGATTTAGAAGTTATTAATATTACAAGACTTATATTTATTAAAGTTGTAAACATAACCCCAAAGGTATAATTTCAGTTCTGAATTGTTTTCAGTAAAAACAAAAAAATTGCTTCAAGCTAAAACGTTTTTGCTTAAAGCAGTTTTGATGGATGTGTAAACAATCGGACTAAACAAAAATGTTTTTACGTTAAGCAGAATGTTTTCGTTTAAAACAAAAACGTTTTTGCTTCAAGCAGCTTTGCTGGATAAGTGTGTGGCCGGCCTTAGAGTGCGAACCGAACACCCCCCCCCCCCCCCAACAAACACATATATTTATACTATTCACTAGGGGCTTTGTCCCTGGACGCTTCGCGTCCCAACCCCACCTCGGCCTTCGGCCTAAGATGGCTGCTTCGCTTCGCTCGCAGTTGGAAAATTCGCCAAAGAATCTCGTTATTCTTTGGCTCGTTTGTACATAGGTTTGTAAAATTATGAAACCAGGCTTAAATATATTAACAGTAATTACAAGATTAATTATAACCTCAAATAAGAGGCTTTTATTTAGATTTTAGTCCTAGTTCTACTATTTTCTGTCAACTAAAGCTTTGAAACCATGCCTAAATATAGTCAAAATTATTGCAGGATTAACATTAACATCAATACTATGTTTCAGAAATGAGCCAGGCCTATATTACAAAATTGACTGTTAGAATTTATCTATCTTTGCCAAGTTTGCCTTTTTTTTTGACAAAATAAATTGTTAAATCAGGCCTAATTTATTCTTATTCCAACATGCTAAAACATTATAAATTATCTTTTTTTAACAGTAATTAAAAACTATCCAATGAACAGCTGATTTTGGATAATACTCAATCTCAGTTCTATTCGACTCTATTTCCGACGTGCTAAAACAGTATAAATTGGCTTGTTTATAAACAGCTGTTTTGATCGCTTTATTTACTATTTCGTTGTTATTTTGTAACCAACATGGCAACCCATAAGACTCTATGTTAAATTTTTCAACTTTTTAATTAGATTTTCCAAAAAAAATTCGTTTTTACAGGAATTACAACTATATGAGAGTACTTAAAAACCAAAACTACACCTAAATACAAAATGTCTTTGAATTCGTTAGAGCCGTTTTCTAGATCCGCGACAGATACGAAGATAGATACAAGAATTGTTCATTTAAAGTAATAGGATATACATAGGCCTATACAATTTGTACTGATTTCCAAAAACGTGTTCTGGGGACCATTATCGGTGCTCATTGACCACTCCAGATCTTAGGTCTTACTGTAAGAGCCACTGCAATAGCTCAACTTTAATAAGGAAATTCGCTAATAAAACTTTAAACGTAAAAATATTGTTTTTATACAAATTATTTTTGGAAAACCATATAATAATGTAAAACTGAATAATAATGTATTAGGCATTAATTTGATTCCACATAACTTACCTATCGATTGCCTGCGTGTACGAAATGTATTAGTAGAATTATATTGCATCTCAGCCTCCAGTTTCGCTTCTCTCGCAGCGGAAATCTCCCAAGTGGATTTGAACTTTTATCGTATTTTACGTTTTGATCGATTGTGGGGGAACCAGACGGGCTATAAACTCGTGTAAATAAAGAAAATGATCAGAATAATATTCTATATTTTTGGAACGAAGCTCCTTAACGCAGGTTGCGGTAAAAGTTAACAAATAAAAGATGTAATGCGTAACGAAAAAAAGTGTCATTGATTGGTTGCTATGGCAATGACAAATATAAAACACGAGTAACGAAAAAGCGTTCCCAAATTGGTTGCTATGGCAATGTAAATACATTCAAGAAACATGTGTTTTGGTTCATCAATTTAAATTAAGAGACGATCGGTTCCGTCCGGTGTAGTTCGGACATTATCGTCAAGCCCTGAAATAGATTCAAATAAACATAAAATGTTCTTTCATTAGTCTAGGTATAACCTAAAATGGTTGTGGGTATATTTAATTTATTTTACCTGCCTCAACAGCAACATACATATATTCATTTTGGGTTAGGCCTAGTAAGTAATTTTAAGTCAAGCCCTAACCTAAAATTATTGTGTGTATGTTGCCGTTAAGACAGGTAAAATAAATTAAACATACACACAATAATTTTAGGTTAGACCTAGACTGATGAACCAACATTTTATGTTTATTGAATGTATTTACAAAGAATGGACATTTAACTGCGTTTACCATCTTAGCTTTGATGTTATAATTAATTCTACATCTTTATTAAAATAACATTAAACGTATGGAAACAGTAAATATTTGTATAAAAAACTATCTAATAATAAACGGCAATTGAAAGATTAAAATTATGTGTGTATGTTGCCGTTAAGGCTGGTAAAAGAATTGAAGAAAAGGAGTGATGAACTTCGTTCCTGGACTGGACACATTTACTTTTTGTTTGTGTGGATTAAACCCCGAAACAGTTCCATTCTAGTACGAAAAATCTCAAAATGTTGTTACATTCGGCTTACGAACTCGTCCAAGCGACTTAGAAAAAGGTTAGTTTCACCTCGACTTTACGGCCTTGGATGTTTTACTGCTTCGCTTCGCTCGCAGTGGTTTGCATCATACCAAAAGCTGACCAACGATAAAATCCCCCTAGTGTATTTGAATCGATCAATTTATGGTATTTTACGTTTCATCGATTTTGGGGGAAAACAAACCAATGTTTTTAATGAGACTCGAAAACGAGATTTGGGGGCCGTGATCATTACTCATTTACTCATTTACTATTCTCGATCTCAAAATAAGGGTCGCTGTAATAGCTCATCTTTCGTATATAAATTCCCTAATAAAATCAAATTTATCGAATTAAAGACAGATATATTTTAATTAATGGAGAATCATGGAAGCAGAGGGGTCAATGATATGCATAGGCCTACGTATAGAAAATAAGGTTGATGGTATATGGAGCATGAATGCATTCTGTGTACATTCTGAAAAGAAACTCTGTGGATAGCCGAAATCAAGGAATTGATTTAAATATGCTATCTTGTAGTAAAGACCTAAAATAACTTCATAGGTCAAATAAAGTCTAATTTAGAATAGATAATACGTAACGTGTTAGATATTTATCCACTTACGTCATTCAAATAAAAAAATTCCCTTCCTTGTCAAAGACACGTTTAAATCCCTCTAATCTGCAGAATTATGCACACAAATTGTTTAAGTACTATAAGCCTACCATATTCGTAGTAAGACTATAATTTATCGTCCGTTTTATTAATTAACATGATAATTTGATCTTAACCTATCATTTGTTTCATGAATTAATTTGCATAATGACATTAAACAGATTTCCGATAAGTTTTATAATTAGCATTCAAAGTCCTCTGAGCTTCTTTATTGTTTAAAATTTATTGTCATTAATTTTAATATTATATTTTATTTATTATAATTTATGTAATTAAAATCTTTATGGTCTTCTTTCTTCAAGTAATAATACTAATTAAACCTATAATGAGAGAAGTAGTTGGAGGGTTAAATGGTCGGTAAAGTTGTTTTAGATGGATTGTCTTCACAATGTAAGACGGTATAGTTCATGAACACTTATATGCTCTCCTCTTGCTCGCTTCGCTCGCCAACCCCGGCGGACCCATGGCAAGCCAATGCAAACAGATTATTGTATACTCTGATATTTTCTCAGAGATTACGATTGAGTAGTGACTTATACATAGCTAATATGAGACATACATCGAAATAGACGCGAACCGTCCTCAATAACTGGAACACGGCGTGCGTTGAAATTTCTCCATTAATATTTAAATAATTAATAGTCAACATGTCAAACAAATTTTGATATTCCCAACTAAGGGAACAGTATAATATGTAAAAACAGATGTTTGACTTATAATACAGTAAGCCTTTTGTTTGCGTTTACATTATCTATAAAAAAACTTTTGGTTGTGAAGAATAATTACCTGATTTTAAATTTGCCAAATTGGTTGCAAATAAATGTGTTTCGGTTCACTGTAGGCTTAACATAAAATTATCTGAAGCTTTTTTGAACCACATCAGTTATTTTATTTATAATTTATGTAACAGCAGATGTTTGAATTGAATTACGATAAAGTAAGTAGTTTTCGTTGATTTTTGTTTGCTTTTAGTTTGATATCAACTCCTATAAAAGCGAGTGTACGTACGTGAGTACCATATAACATAACAGCTGATTTAATCCATCATCTGTAATACTTAAACAAAACCCAGCGTAGATTATACTTTGGGGTTATGTTTACAACTTCAATCATTAAAATGTTTTTGAAGTTGATATTTTTAAAACAAGAGTTGTACAACCAATGTACACGTTATATGATTTACTTTGAGGTTATAAACTGTATATAAATTCAATAGTTTATCATCAAAATATTCGTTTATACAAATTTAAAGGAAAGAGATAGACTACCTATTCGTTTAATTTCTGAAACATTCGTTCATCTTCGTACAACATATAAACATATTCCATTATTAATTTTTTCACTATAATATTAATAACTTCTAAATCATTTGATCTCTCAATATAAAATAAAAAGACACTAACAGATGATATTTTTATCTTTCTTTATCTATATAAATAACTGCCAAATACACCCACTCACTGACTCATCACGATTTCTCCAAAACTACCGAACGGATTGGAATAAAATTTGGTATGTAGCTTCCTCTAGGGCCATAGGTGCTCGCTAAGAAAGGTTTTAAAAAATTCGAAATTTTAGGGGGGTTTGGGGGGGGTCAAAGTTACTAAAAAACCACTGAACTGATTAGAATGAAATTTGGTATGTAGCTTCTTCTTGGGCCCTAGGTGTTCGCTAAGAAAGGTTTCAAAAAAAATTCGCAATTTTAGGTTGTTTGGGGTTTTAAAGTTAAAAAAAAAACATCGAACGGATTGGAATGAAATTTGGTATGTAGCTTCCTCTAGGGCCGTAGGTGATCGCTAAGAAAGGTTTAAAAAAAAATTTTAGGGAAGCTTGTGGGGTCAAATATTCAAAATTCCAATAAGAAATACATAGTATAATATATGTAGCCTATTAATATATATTTTTCTAAATATACATCTAACTTTGATATGTCTATCCGTGCAAAGCCGGATCAGGCCAGCTAGTATAATATATAATAACGTATAGAAATGTACAATTTTTACAAATAGGCTTGCTGTTTTTTATTCCTTATAATTGTACACATTTAACGAGTTAAAAATTCCCATCGGCATAGTTAGGTAGGCCTAGATAAAGTCTGTTGTTTTTCAATAGCATTTTTTAAATGATGTATTTCTAATGTGTATCTAATTAATCTTCCTGTGATTTTTCACGGGGATTTACTAGTTCTAACATAAAAACGCTGTTGGTTGTTAAACATAATAATCTTATTCTTAATTTGCTAGGTTGGTTGCTATGGTGATGAATGTAAACAAACATGAGTAGCTAAACTTTTGATCCAAACAACTGTTTTATTTGTTACAGGACTGGGAGTGAACCTCGTATTTCACCATACTCTTTACATTGTATACTGTACTTCCAAAACCTTTTCTTAGTATGCATCTATGTCCCAATAAGAATATACATTTAAATTTGTATCTTATGTAGTTTTTACTTTTCATTGATTATATGTCAGTCAAACAATCATCTAGTTAGTCAGTCATTCACGATAAAACCGCCTACATATATAACCAAACATTTTAAACTAGTACCAGGAGACCGAGCTAAAGCTCGATTATAAGCAGGGCTATGATTTCAATAATAAATATTGGATTATTGAGTTTTGAGGTTAGGCCTATAACATTAAACAACTAAATAAAGGGTATATACAACATTAGGCTTACCTGTAATAAAAATACAGTTTAAAGGATTAACCATAATCTCAACGCTATGCCTCAGAAATAAGTCAGGCCTAAATCAAAGTTTAATATTTCAATATCGATTTAGGCCTAGGGCCTAGTTCGCTCACGTCAATAACTATTATTGCAAATTTCCGTGAACATCGTTTAGGTTAGGCCTATAACATTAAACAACTAAATAAAGGGTATGTTTATTTAGCAGAAGTATTCGTTGCCATGGTAACTATAAATAGATACAACATTAGGCTTACCTCTAATAAAATACTGTTTAAAAGAAAACAGATGATTATTGTAATGGCATTGAAAACATTTGCATCAGCTGTGCTTCGTTTAAAAGAGAACAGATGATTATTGTAATGAGATTGAAAACATTTGCATCAGCTGTGCTTTGTATTGTTTAAAATGGACAAATTTCATTTTTTAATCTAATAAAAAGACGTAGAAAACGAATTTTCCCAGACTGGTGACCATTTCCAATCGATTTCTCGTTTCCAAAAGCCCCATATAAAATAAAAAAAACAAAAATCCTTAGACGGAGATTCCAGATCCATTTAGCAGACAGACAATTATCTCTCGCTTTAGAAGATAAGATATTTCTTTTTCTTCCTCCCCATAAGAGTCACTGCAACAGCTGATCATTTCTATGGAAATTCGCTAATAAATGAAATGAATGTCACATTCTACAACTTAAAATAACGAAACATTTTATTTTATGCGAACTGCACTTTCATTGAAATCTTGGAATTTTCTATTATTTTCTAAAGTATTGCCACCAAAAATAAAAGATAGACTTGAGTTTCACTCGATCCAGTACGGAACAAGCTACTGGTTTTATGAAGTAGTTTGAGTTAGGTTTTGTTTATAGTTGCTCAATAAGAGTTTTAAATGGTAAGCGTTTCTCAATCTGTCTATAATTAATTATAAGAAAATTAATGTTTTTTTGTTTCTTTCTTATTTCATAGTTTATCCATATCAATGCCAGTCGTGTTTAGACATTACAATTACTACAGTTTAATGGGTAAAATGGGGTTGCTATAAAGTTAAAATTGTGTAATATTATTCTCAACATAAGTGATATAAAAACCATTTGAAATTCGATTACTTAAGTCAAAGTGATGAAATGGATAACTACCCTTAAAATTAAATAATCATTTAAACACTATTTCTATATGCTGAAAAATACTCAACTAATTTCATAATTTACACCATATTATTACCTGGGCGACAGAGCTTAGCTCAGTATTTTTGTAAATAGTTTTTTTTTTTTTTTGAAAATGTATGTAAATACATCGCATACTGAATAAATATGAATATTTTTCTATCTACGTTTAACTGTTTAGTTAAATAAAAAAAACATGAGTGTAATTAGTTCTAACATTTTTTATTAGATTGTTTCGAGATAAAAAACCTAGGACATTCGAAACCTGACGTCCAAAAACCTCTATAGGTACATTTAGGTTATGTAAACTATCCACCAATAGGTCATTTTTCTAAAATACATAAACAATATCAAATATTATTTGATATTGTTTATGTATTTTAGAAATTAAAAAAATATATATTATAGTCATTAGATAATTTATATTGCCTTTATAGAAATGCAAAGAATGCAGAAACTGGCGAAAAGGGTTTCAGAACGGTTAATAACAGCACAAAATAATGTTTTAGTTACGTTTGGTGATTGAATAAAGAAATAAGTGGAAAATCATACCACCTGATACATTGTTAATTATTTATGTTTGTTAAATCTTATCTTATTAAACGAGCAATTCTTGTATATTTTTTATTCGCCAGTACTTAGTGACTTCAAAGGTGGTATATAAAAGAAGTTCATAGTTTAAATTGCATTTTTCCGAGTTTATGCGCATTTTTGCAGACAAGGCCTAGCGCATTAGATTCGTGACCTCAAAAACCCCCTATATGCAAACTTTCATCAACATCGTTAGAGCAGTTAGCGAGATACCAGAAATAAATTTTCAAACAAATATACAAGAATTGCTCGTTTAATAAGATAAGATTAATTATTAGAGAATATGGACGTTACAATCGAAGAGATTAAAAGGGGTAGCTTCCCCTATAAGTGAAATATAAATTACACTAATATAAACTCAAAAACTATTTGACCAATTTCACTAAAAAATTCACATTTTATCCACGGTAGAATGGGGTTACTATTGAGCTAAAATTGTGTAATGTTATTCTTAAGCTATGTAAAAACAATTTAATTTCTTAAGTCAAAGGAATGAATCATATTTACAGTTACTTTTTCTATATGCTCAAAAACTACTCAACTAATTTAACTAAAAGTTTCACAATTTACACATATTAGTAAAACGACTGTTTAAAGAATATGTTCACTATAATCAAAGAATTTAAAATGGGATAGCTCCCCATTTACATTAACATTAAACACCAATATGTTTAAAACGCACTCTACCGTCTGCCCTGATCGTAAAAATCTTATTTGAACAACAAATTAATTTTTTAATACGCTCACTAAAATTGTGTTTGTTAATTTAATCTATGTCTATGTGTACATTTATATACTAAAATCAAGCAATAACGAAGCATTGCCGGGTTCACTAGTAATTTTGTAATTCAGTGTATTTCAGGAAATACACTGCGAAAGTGTTGTAAACTAAACGGTTCCCTACAATGCCTTGTGGATATATATAAGCATGTTGGAAATTCACGTTTGAAATATCGTGGCTGCAGTGTACCAACCGAAGGTGTGAAACTCAATACCAAATTTTTAGAAATTTAATTCACCTAGCGACCACGCCAAGTTTATTCAACCACGCAAAGGAAAATTTATATTCGATGTCGGCAGCACTTTGTAACGCCGTAGGGTTCCGCAAACACAGTTCTAATGTCTCACCATAGTCAACGCAAGAAGTCTTCGGAAAACATTGCCTGCCTAAGGCGCCGCCTGGTTGCGATACTATGAAATATTAGATTAGGTTATGAGGTCCAAGAAGTAAATTACACAGACACTCCGGGGCTAATAGAGCTGATGCATCATCTACTGGAGTATTTATCTAAGATTATTTCTCGGTGTAGCTCGGAAGCGATTTGCAATGTGTTGTTTCTGTAGCTTCTTCATCATTGGTATGGTAAGATTATGCACAAAAACCTCCTACGATATTCAAATGAGTGGAACACGTTTGTTGATTAACCTCGGAAGCCGAACAAAGGAAGGTATTTCCAGAAGATGCAAACAAATAATTTGTCTGAAGTAATGTTTAACTTTAGTTTGCCTTCAGTTAACGGTTATTTAATAAACATGTTCTAATAAAAAAAAGAGTTTAGAGAACGAACATGTTTAATTGAAAGGAATTTAATGGATATTTTCTAAATTAATAGATATTTTTTAATTAAAACTGTATTCTTTTTTAAAAACGGCTATTTGAAGAACATTATCTAGTGCGAAAAAAATATTTCAAATACAAATGTTTATATTGAAGGTGGCATTGAAGTTAAGAGGTCGTTTATTAAACAAAACAAATTTTTTATGCTCTATTTACAAAATAATTTGATCACGCAGCTGAACCGCTTACGTGAACTGAGCAAATTTCCAAAATTAAGTTTATATGTTTTAAGATGTTAACCTACTATTTGGGAAATTGGTCTACTCACTAAGACGCTGAATAGCTGAATGCGTGTACAAAATATATTAGTAGAATTCGTTTGTGCCTCACCCTCCAGCCCCGGCTTACGTGCTGCTTCGTTTCGCTCGCGGCAGTATAACTCACTTTACGAGTTTGCACCTCGACCTTTCGACCTCGATTACGTAATGCAGGACAAACTCGCTTTGCCGAAATTGAAAATTGAATTTATGGTATTTTAAGTTTTGATCGAGTTTGAGGGAACAAGACATTTTTATAAGGTCGTGTAAAAAACAAAATGTGCAGAAAAATCTCCTACATATATTTATTTGGATCAACGCCAAAAAAATGTTACTCTTGAACGAAATATCTCAAAACATTTTCACTTTCATTCAAAAAACGTGCTTCAGGTTGCTGGATTTTTTTGCCAACGAACTTATTCGATTGACTTAGAAAACTAAAGAGTGTACCAATTTGGACCAAATCGGACGTAAAATGGGGCCGTTTGAGTGTGAACACATAATGGTTGTAGCGTATCTATATACCCTATATAAAAGCGAAATACCACTCACTCATTCATCACGATTTCTCAAAAACTACAGAACGGATTGAAATGAAATTTGGTATGTAGCTTCCTCTAGGGCCATAGGTGCTCACTAAGAAAGGGTTTGAAAAAATTCGAAATTTTAGGGGGGTTTGATGGGATCAAAGTTGCTAAAAAACCACCGAATGAATTAGAATGAAATTTGGTACGTAGCTTCTTCTTGGGGCCTAGGTGTTCGCTAAGAAAGGTTTTAAAAAATAATTCGCAATTTTAGGTTGTTTGGGGTTTTAAAGTTAAAAAAAAAACATCAAACGGATTGGAATGAAATTTGGTATGTAGCTTCCTTTAGGGCCGTAGGTGATCGCTAAGAAAGGGTATAAAACATTTCGAAATTTTAGGAGGGGTTTGGGGGGATCAAAGTTACTAAAATCATAATTTCAGATCTTTTATTATTATGACAATAGTGCTTTTACTGTTTAATATCTATATATATAAAAGCCAAATACCACTCACTGACTGAACACTTAAAAAGAATACAATTACGTTAAACAGACTGAAAATACTAACCACCACGGGCAAAGCCGTACGGGTCAGCTAGTAATGTATATATATGTGATCGCACTCAAACGGACGCACTGTATATTATAGTTTTGAATTACATGAAATCGCGTGTTCTGGGGACCATAATCGGTCCTCATTGACCACTCCCGACCTTAGATCTCGCCATAATTAACAGTCACTGCAACAGCTTATCTGTCTTATGGAAATGGTAACCTTTTCTAAACGAATATTTGTTTAGTCAAATTATTTTTCGTGAAAGTTCAATTAGACATACAATATCAATATAATATTCTTTTTATATAATGTTTACACTTTAAAATAATTATTAAGTACGTTCGGATTGTCTCAATTTCACCATAAACATTATTTTGAAAATAGAGTACCTTGTGGCTATGGGGTTAGCGAACCTCTGAGTTAAAGCTTCTCTGTTCAAATCCAGTGTTGGATTTTTGAGTAGTTAAATATTTATTTTCTGTTAATGATATCAAATAGGTGCTTTTAGATTAAAAAATAATAAATTCGAAAATTTAAAAGTAGGTTCATTCTTATTGGGTCATAGACGCACACTAAGAAAGGATTTTGCAAAATTTATAATTGACAGAGTAAAACTAATGAAAATTCGGGGTTTCACTCAAAGCTCTATAACAGATAAAACAGCTGATTCGGACCAAAAGCTTAGTAACGCACGTTTGTTGAATGCATTTACATTCATTACCTTAGTAACCGATTTAGAAAATTTATAATCAGTTTATTATTCTTTACAAATTACAACGTTTACTTTCTCACTATACTATAGTATAGAAAAAGTAGGCCTATAGTGATCGCAAAAAAATCGATGTTGAGATTTTTGAGGAAATATCCGTTTTGGGACCCCCTGAGTCCAAAAAAGTGGTTTTTACAAAATGACTGTCTGTATGTCTGTATGTATGTATGTCTGTATGTATGTATGTGTGTATGTATGTCTGTATGTATATAAAGCTAGAGCGAAAACTATTCGACCGATTTCAAACAAATTTGCACCAGACATGTCAAGTAGGCCTACGAAAACGGTTTCGAAAATTTTGGAAAAACAACCCCCTTTTTGACAAAAAAAACCCCAAAAAATCAGTTATTATTTTTTTATAAAAAATCGGTTCTAACGATTTTGATAAAATTTGGCTTATTTGTAGTCTTTAATGTACCCTAACATATGCAAAAAACCGCATCTTTCTAAAAATTCTCGTTTAACTAATAATAATAATAATAACTGAATCTTTTGAGGGTTTTTTTGGCCATAACAACCCCCTTTAACCCCCTTTAACCCCCTTTTTCAAAACCTTTTTTCGTGCATCTATACAGGCCTAATTGACTTGTTTGGGGCAAATTTGTTCGAAATCGATCGAATAGTTTTCTCTCTAGATAATAATAATATTTATTAGTTAATCTCCTCTTTTAATAAAAAATCACCTCTCCTACCCCCCCCCCTCCCCTACAAGTCACAGTGAATCTGTTTATTAATTTAAATATGTTTGTGAGAAAGTATGTGCCAGTTCCTGGTACCGTTTATTTAGATATGTCAACAAAATATATTGATAAATATTATAAATAAAACAGCTGATTTGAAAAAAAAACTAAACACAATTTTAGGTTATTCCTATATTGACTCAAATCATGTTTTTTGAAATCACTTATTCTTATCATCATAGCAACCAACTTGGCAAATTTAGAATCACGTAACAATTATTCTTCACAACCAACAGTTTAAAAAAAATCTTAGTTAAAAGCAAACGCAAACAAAAATCAAGGAAAAATGCCTACCGTATTATAATTTAAACATCTGTTATTACTTATCACATTGTTTTGTTTAGTTAGCATTATCAATTTTTTTTTTGAAATGTTGACTATTGATTATTTTAAATTTTGGGGTTTTGAGTTTTTATTTCGATCTCTTCCTTATATTATGTATATGTCACCGCTTCTCCCACCATCCTACTTACATCAAAGTGCCTCTGTCCTAATCAATCGGCAATCGTGAAAATATCAGAGTATAAAATAATCTGTCTGCATTGGCTTCGCCATGAGTCGCCGCTGGGTAGGCGAGCGAAGCAAGCTCGGGCGGGTGACTCTAGTTTTAAATATTTATGGTTTTTGGTTAGGTCAAAAGTGTCACAGAAATGTGCAGTAACAACACAAAACTATTTGTGGAAGCGATACAACAATTTTGATCAGTCTGCTTTACATGCTCATTAACCATCTCAAACCGGCAGACTTAATTTTTGGAATTTTCGTTGCGTATGCAAGCATTTTTTCAAAAATTCGCCAAAAATATTAAATGAAGCCCAATCCAAAAGTGTTCCGTAGCTTTTTTGTAGAGAAAAAATCAAAGAATTTACATATGCCAGTAATAAAATTATAGATATAAAATTTACAAAGTTATTAACTCAAGAAACAAAAAAGTTCAGGAATGAAAGTAAAAAGTTCAACTTTAGGCCTACATAACAAGTAGTAAATATTCTTTCTAATTTTTTCATAAGTGTAAAAAAGTAAAAAGAATTATTTTTTTCCGTCTGTAAAAAAGTTTCGTAATGTAGTTTTTCATAGTACTGTATACAAATATTTATCAATTTCAAATTTCTTATTTTGAAAACACCATTTTTATGTTCCTACTACAATACTGCTAAAGAAACTATGTCAAGTTTGAAACGTAATTTAGGAATATAAGCTTTGCCCAAAAACGAAATTTCATTATAACAAAGTTTAGAGAATAAATCAAAAATTGAACTGTATACTTGTCAACTATTTTTTCATAAAAGTGTTTCACTTAGAATTATTTGATTACAATAGTGAGGACAAATGTAGAAACCTCCCATTCATGCTTGGTATACAAGGGTCGGCTAAGACGCTGCATGGGGGAAACCCGTTAATTTGAAATTACGGCCTAGGTTTGAGAACCTTACAAAGCTGTCTTTCCCACGGTACTACAAGACAAACCGTTCAAACAAAACTCATTTGGTTTACACGAAATGTTAGCTTGAAGCATTATCAATACAGACGTATCAAAATATGTCTAAAAATAGATTGCTATCACACAGATATCACATGTCATAAGTAAGACTGTTTATTGGTTGGAAACTGACCAATTGCATGGGTCTACAAAACCATAACTTTACAACTATATTTGACATATTTTTGATTAGATGGCAGTTTTTTATAGAGGAAATTGTGACGAATCCAACGATATAGGTTTAATTCAGAAAATGTACTGGGAGGGCTGTAGAGAAGGGCGAAAGTCGAGTTATTTCCTTACGTTTTGAATGAATATTTGTTCGCCGATTGATTTGTAGAAAACTAATAAACTACAACGATGATTACGTATTTTAGAAAAAACTTGTAAATACAAAAAATAAAGTTTGAATCATTTCCTTTCCAACGGTTTTTGTCTTTTTGAGATTGGAAGATTGTTAGTGGGTCAAATATTCGATACAATCACGCGTTAAAAATGTATTGTAGTGACAGCACGTTTCGTGCTGTCTGCCGGTTCGAGGGTTAAACAGTTAATACGTTTTCCCCATCATCGTAGTAGTGTTAGTCTACAAGCACTATTCCTGAGTATACACCGTGGTAATGTAATTAGATGAAGGCGTGATAATCGGAAGAAACGTTTACTGTAATCCAAACAGGTCATCTTTAAATAAAACATCCTGGGTAATCTGAATAAAAGAGAAACTCTGGATGTATAAGGTTAGAACCAAGCTTATCACAGAATTTCTCACAGTTTCCATAGGTTTCTGTATTCCGTCTGTAACTGTATACACCGTCGTAGCCTTTTCAACTTCCAACGGGTAGTGTATTTAATATTATGCAACTAGGACTTAAATATTTGCCACTTGATTTAACAACTCTTTTTCTCCCTTCTCGTGTAGTTTTACCTAGAGATTCCAGGAGATGTGGCTGCAAGAGAGGTAAAGTTTAAAATATAGGCTATGTTAAATTTTTCTAGTAACATAATACGATCCATATAGGTTTGTACCTCTCTTAGTGACCCTGGATGTGTTTCAGGTTGAGTTTTAACTATGAAAACGAGTCAACACATACGAATGCATTGTTAACATAATTAGATGACGTACCTGAACCGCTGACGTAAGTTGAGCTAAATTTATTTCTATGTTTTGTGGTTTCAAACGTATATTTGGTAAATTGGGCTGTTCAAGAAAGCGCTGAATAGCTACCCACGAACACGAAATATATTAATAGAATTTTCTCCTGCCTCCAGCTCCGGCTTAGGCGAAGCTTCGAACCGCTTGAAGCGGAAAAACTCGCTTGGCGAGTTCCACTTCAACATTGCGGCCTCGGATTATGGACTACTTCGCTTAGAGAGTTTGCATCCCAACCGTGGGTCTAGGATTAGAAGCTGCCCCCACGGCGCAATACCTCGCGTTGATTTGAACCTGGCACTTCTATGGTATTTTATGTTTTAATCGATTTCGGGGGAACTAGACCAACTCCTATAAGATGTGAAAATTACAAAATGTGCAGAATAATCTCCTATATTTATTTTCTTAGATAAAATCCCAAAAACGTTTCATTCTAGTTTGAAAAGTTAAAAAAACTTCCGGTAAATAAACATAAAAACTTAAAATAATCCGATCACGCAGCTGAACTGTTGATGTCAGTTGATTGAATTTCCAAAATTAAGTTTATATGTTATAGGATTTCAACCAACTATTTGGTAAACTTTTCTACACACGAAGGTTAGTATTAGTATTATTAGTATTATTTGAATGCACCTCAGCCTCCACCCCCTGCGCTTTG
>JAGFPH010017212.1:0-18031 GCA_018207615.1 Philaenus spumarius
ATTAATGATAAGTTACTGAATTTACTAAACTAACTTCACCATAATATTTTGATAATTATTATATTTAATGTAAAATCTTGTTAATATGCTATTTATGCTATTTAATGCTATTTAATGTAAAATGCTATGACTTCGTTTCTTTAATTGGCTTAACCTCGAGATCTGTCTTGACATAAATTGAAATTTTTAATTTACTTACATATTTGTGATTTTCCCTTTCACTCACTTTTAAATTGATTTTTAGATTTTCACTTTAGATAACTTTATTTAACCCATTTATTTTATTTATATTCGCACATTCACTGAACACTATATACTGGTAATTCTTTAATGGCTCCTGTTTCCTCGAATGGGCTCCAAATTTTGTCTTTGGGTAGAATCCCGTAGATTGATGTGTAGGTTACTTGATTTTACATTGTCTGATGTTTACTTATTGATGACTTAATGGGTGCCCGGCGCCTCCACCATGTAAGGTTTTTTATTTATTTATATTTCTATGTGTTTTCACTATGTAAGGTTTATATTTTGATATGGGGACTTTATCATGTAAGGTTTATTTTTACTTTTCTGTTTACCTTTATGAGGTTTATAATTTTTTAAACCATGGTTTGTCTTATTTGGGGGCTCCACCAGATTCGACTCGAATCAATCCATGCTTGGCTTGAAAGGTCTGACTTACAACTAATTATTGGTTGAAATAACTTCAGAGACTTTTGATGGTTTGAATTATATGTGTAATAAATAATATTACCTTACACATCTTACATTTATAATTGTAGAAAAAACTCAAAAACAAATTCATTCTCGTAGGAAATATCTAAAAAAAATAGTTATTTCCGGTCAAAAAACGTGCTTTCGATTGTTGGATTTTTTTGGCTAACGAACTTGTCCGAGCGACGTAGACAACCAACATGTGTACTAAATTTGAACCAAATCGGACTTAAAATACGGCCGCTAGAGTGCGAACACATATATACTTATCTTATATATTTAAAAAAATCTGTTTTTCTTTTCCGAGTCCGTTCGGCTCTTCTACCCGACCGATTTGCATAATTGAGGTCTTAAATTAAAGGTATGCACGCCCAGATTTGCCATCAAGCACCCGCATCAATTTATCTACCGCATAACTCGACTTACTCAAACAAAAATTCCACCCCATGCATTTCTTATGGGAGTTTCAAATTTGCAGCATTGCCTTATGATTGTTTTTCATATATCTCCGGATTTAATCTAGGTACATAATTAGTTTTGGTCTTGAAATATTCATTGGATTACAGGCTTTCATAGGAGATAGAGATCATTCCAATTTGTCGAATTTAAGGCGAGTGATGGACCTCCAAACAACATAAATTTTCATTATTCCATAATTTGCCTTTAATTAAAGATCCATATCTCAAATTCTTATTAAATTATTCTATATATTTTAACCTAAGAACCTTCAGTGAAATACCGGCTTTCATTTGAGTCATTGATTATTGAAATTGGACGAGTTTTAAGCGAACGCACTGTGGACAACCAACATAAAGTTAAATTTTTTCTAAACTTTTCCGAAATTGTCTTTATAAAATTAATCCATTCCTTCTTTTGTTTACCATATGATTATATCATATGTTCATGGAACATATGATTGCATATTCTTTCATATGTACCATTATTTTTAATTTAGATTTGATAGTGAAAAGGTATTTATTTTGTAAGTCCAATTTCATTTTGTTTAGGCTTTCAAAGACTTTTATTATGTATCTGCTGAATTTCAATCATGAAACTATGAATTTGTAGATGAGGTGATTATTATTATTTGCTTTATTATTAATTTTCAGTTATTGTATTATTTGTGTGTTCTCAAATCCAGTTGTATTTACTATGGGTCTTGGTAGGAACACCAAATATACTAAATGGAAGCGTAAACAACGCAAAGTGGAAACTAGAACGAAAACTGGGAATTTATAGGCCTAATTAGTATAAGATACTGTTTAGTATTTAAATGTACAATTATATATCAAAATAAAGATAAAAATGTGATCTTTTAATGGCTTTTAGTTTAATTCAGATTTTTTGTTTAGTTTTCAATATAATTATGTTTAAACCCCAATATCTGGATTTTCTCTATGACAGAAATGGAATATTTCCATGTTTGTCCGTATGCAGGTGTGTGCATGGTTGTACTCTATCAGGTGTTCATCGAAAGTTGATTTTATTATTGTGTTTGGTTTTTAGAGTTGGGAATATGTTCCTTCACGCACCAAAATGACTTGGCATCGGAAAAAACGTTAACATTAATAGTTCTAGAGTTAAACCTATGTTGGGAAGATCTTCCCGGCTGACCAATATAAAATATTCAACCGGTCTTAATTTTATAAGCATTGCATTTGTTTCAAATCTATCCTGATCCTCAAAGTAGGACAGTGTTGTAGTAAAACGATATGGTAAGACCCCGACCTGAAGGATTGTTGTTTAATTATTCAGATATAGAGAGACGTCTTGTCAATAAATGCACAACACCACACCGGGCGCCTCCCTTGAGACATTGTTTAGTGGGGTTGCTCACGTTGAAGGTGTATTTCCAATTCTAGCAGACAAGGTGTCTGACCGACTTTATACATACATATCTGCAATAACACGAACCCTTATAAAAACCTGCGAAATTTCTGTGTCACCCTACTTGAGAGGGGGAAGAAAGAATTATTTAGTGTAAAGTTAACAAGGCAATCAAAATATAAATCACTCGTGCAACCTAAATGACAATCTATCTATATAAAAGCGAAATGGCACTGATTCATTCATCAGCAGAACTAAACATCTACTGAACCAAATGAGTTCAAATTTGGCATGCATGTTCAGTTGGACCTTTAGACGCGCACTAAGAACGGATTTTGAAAACATCACAAAGATACGCCCAATATTCGCGTTTTTCTAGCGATTTTTTGCGTTTTCTCAGCTTTTTCGAGAACTAATTGGCAGAAAATGTTGAAATTTGGTACTTAGGTTCGTTTAAGGCCTAAAAGTAGTCTGTTAAAAAATGTTTGAGATTCTCCCAAAATTACGCCAGAAATAGGCGTTTTTGCATTTTTCCTTGCGTTTTCAATGCGTTTTTGATCATCCTCAAATTACGCCCGAACGGATTGGAATGAAATTTGGTATGTAGCTTCCTCTAGGGCCTTAGGCGCTCTCTAAGAAAGGGTATGACAAATTTCGAAATTTTAGGAGGGGTTTGGGGGGATCAAAGTTACTAAAATCATAACTTCAGATCTTTTATTATTATGACAATAGTGCTTTTATTATTTAAGATCTATATATATAAAAGCCAAATACCACTCACTAACTGAACACTTCAAAAGATTACAATTACGTTAAAAAGACTGAAAATACTAACCACCACGGGCAACGCCGTACGTGTCAGCTAGTATAAATATAATAGAGCTTGTCTCGTGAGAAGTATTATTTCTAAAAGTAAATATAAAGATACAGAACACAATTCTCACAAAAATATGTTTAACTGTCAAATGCGTTACAACGACAAAGTTGTTATCTTCAGTGGCATATGTTAGATAGTAAGTATTTGTTTTTCAGATCTGTAATAGAATATCACACACAGTCTGTGTTTATGCAATTTAATCTTTCTTTGAATTCTAACAATTAATTATTTCCATTAGTTTGGCCCTAATTACATATCTTACTCGTAGAACGTCCTAGAATTAACCACTCGTTCTCATTACTCTTCATTTTTAGACATAAGCCTACTGGCTGGCCCGATCCGGCTTTGCGCTTGGAGACAAATCGATGCTAAATATGCGGATTTTTAGTAACTTTGACACCCCCAAACCCCCCCCTAAAATTTCGAATTTTGTGAAAACCTTTCTTGGCAAGCACCTAGGGCCCTAGAGGAAGCTACATACCAAATTTAATTCCAATCCGTTCGTTGTTTTTTATTAGTAACTCCCCCCCCCCCCAAACCCCCTAAAATTTCGAATTTTTTGAAAATCTATCTTAGCGAGCACCTACGGCCCTAAAGGAAGCTACATACCAAATTTCATTCCAGTCCGTTCGGTGGTTTTTGAGATTTCGTGATGAGTGAGTCAGTAAGTGGTATTTGGATTATATATATGTACTAGCTGACCCGTACGGCGTTGTCCGTGGTGGTGGTAACTTTAATCCCTCCAAACCCCTCCTAAAATTTCGAAATTTTTTAAACCCTTTCTTAGCGAGCGCCCATTTCCTTAGAGGAAGCTACATACCAAATTTCATTCCAGTCCGTTCGGTGGTTTTTCAGATTTCGTGATGAGTGAGTCAGTAAGTGGTATTTGGATTATATATATGTACTAGCTGACCCGTACGGCGTTGTCCGTGGTGGTGGTAACTTTAATCCCTCCAAACCCCTCCTAAAATTTCGAAATTTTTTAAACCCTTTCTTAGCGAGCGCCCATGGCCTTAGAGGAAGCTACATACCAAATTTCATTCCAATCCGTTCGGTAATTTTGGAGAAATCGTGATTTAGTAAAGCGAGCGCCCATGGCCCTAGAGGAAGCTAGCTACACACCAAATTTCATTCCAATCCGTTCAGTAGTTTTGAAGAAATCATGATTTAATAACTTTGATCCCCCCCCACTAAAAGTTCGAATTTTTCAAACCCTTTCTTAGTAAGCACCTATGGCCCTAGAGAAAGCTACATACCAAATTTCATTTCAATCCGTTCGGTAGTTTTTGAGAAATCGTGATGAGTGAGTCAGTGAGTGAATGAGTGAGTGGTATTTCGCTTTTATATATATAGATATACTAGCTGGCCCGATCCGGCTTTCCACGGAGAGACAAATCAAAGTTAAATATGTGGATTTTTGTTACTTTGACACCCCCCCCTTCTAAAATTTAATAATTATTCTTCACAACTAACAGTTTTTTTTTTTTTTTTTTAATTAGGTAAAAGCATACAAAAGGCTTACTGTATTATAACTCAAACATCTACTATTACATATTATATTGTTTCCTTTATTTGGTAACACAAAAATTTGTTTGAAATGTTGATTATTTATTATTTAAATATTAAGGGTGAAATTACAACGCATGACGCATTTCGATTTATTGGGGAGTGTGCGTGTCTATTCCGTTCTCTGTCTTTCATTAGTTATGATTGAATAGGTCAAAGCTCAGTCGTCATTTCCGTGAGAATATCAGAGTATACAATAATCTGTTTGCATTGGCTTTGCCGTGGATAGCCGCAGCGGTTGTTGAGCGAAGCGATTAGGGGGCGGCACCCTTTATTACAGTATAGATTATGAATTGTTTCCTTAGATGAATCATAAAATGATTTACAATTTCCCTTAAAAAAACATGTGTTATCATCTTAAACATATAAATAAAATTGAAGTGTCTGTCTGTGATTTCAAAATATCAGCTTTTTTCTAAGCACATTTTGGTTATTCACACATTACGAAAACCTAAACAGACATTTAAATACATTTTTTGTATGTCTGTGTGTGTGTCTGTTTGTTTTTCCGGACTAATTTCCGGAATGACTGAACCGATTTTGACTAAACTTTCATTGTCATGTAGAGGACTTTTCGGAGAATATTTTAGGCTACTTTTCGTTCCTAAAATATTTAAAATTATTGTTAAAATTTAAAAAATTTGCGATTTTTTGGACAAATGTTGGGGATCTTGCGTGTTTATTTCAATCCGTGCCTTACATTATTTACATGTAACAGCTACCCCCACCACCCAACTTAGTTTCAAATGCCCCTGTACTAATCAATCATCATTTCCGCAAAAAATCCAATTAAATAATTTAAAACAAAATTAGGGATTTTGTGGTTTGCATTTTGTGGACCAAATGTCACCGCAGGGGTTAGCGAGCGAAGCGAGCAGGGGCAGAGCCCCTAGTATGTAAATAAATGTATTTTAAGTCTTGTAAGTATTGGTAAGTAAACACCAATACCCAATGTCTTTTTAACATCAGCGACAACAAAATAATTATAATAATATATTATAAAATAAAATTTTATAATATATTATTATTTATTTATAATTATTTTATAATTATAAATAAATAATTATAAAAATAAATTATAAATAATTTATTTTATAATTATATTTATAAATTTATAATTTATATAAAATTAATTCATAGTAAATGAATCTATAGAAACAGGCCAGACTAGCTTTTTGAGTAATATTATTTCAACAGAAAGTTACAACGGATGTACCAGCTTAAATTACTTAAGACACAAATACACTGCTTTGCGTTATTCGGTGTGCAGACACGCGATAAGTACTGCCAAATATTTAAAACTAGAAAGCCAATCAGAACAATACAAAATTCAAATAGTCCAATCAAAAAAGAATTAAATACGTAAAACTGTGTGGTGGAGAAATTTTGGAGAGAACACGAGGTCTGTCATCAACTAAAATTCAATCAATCAACACCTAGACCAAACCTTTCGAGATGCATCAGTTTTATTTTACATCAATTATTTAATAAAGCAACTTCATCATCAGTTTCCAAGGATAAATCATCCAAGTAAAATACAATCATTAAACAAAGTTTTCGATTAAGCTATATACATCAAATGGATCCAGGAACCATCAAAACCAAGGAATAAAGTGCAGTAGTGAAGTGTAACATAAAATTAATAAAAGTCCATAAGTGGAGTGTATAAAATCAAATAAAAGTGCAACGTGTATGAGAGTGGGAAACAGAAAAATTATGTAAGTAGCATTAATATTTCATTAAGACAGATCTCGAGGGTTAAAATTAGATAGAAAACGAAATCATATCCAGAGCATTACATCATAAGTAATATGAAAATAATTCGAAAATAAAATAAATAATCATTTGTTATAAAATAATTGTGTTGGGACTGGTTCATTAGGATTAACTGAAAAGAGGGTTCTAAGATACCTCATAAGTAATCGATATCAGTCACCGAACCAACTTAATATAATTAAAATAAAACTATAAATAATATAATACATTTTGTATTGTCAGATTTTATTATGTACTAGTAATTAGAAGTAATTTCAGATTCAATCATTAAAATAAAATACATAGATTAAAGGTTAGGAGAGCAGGAGATTTAATGACCAGTACCGCCCTCCTTATTAGGCGGATGTAAACTTTCATTTTATTACTTTTGGATTTATAAATTGAGTAAAAATTAATTGTATCAGATTTATATGTATCTAAAAAAATTGTGAAAAATCATTATTGCAGGAACTGTTTTTAGATATTTTCAGAATATATTTAACCATTTTGTGAAAACGTCTCTACTTATTTCTACCTAGTTCTTAGGGGTACGTCACATGCCAAGCTAAAATTTGATCCGTAAGAAGGACCTGGTGGAGCCCCCTAAACTTTAAAATATTACTATTCAAAATATCCATGATAATAGTGAGTAATCTCAGGTGGTAAAACCTTAAGTTCAAAGTAACTTTACAAAACCGTACATAAACTTACAACCTTACAGTCTGTTTCTTTGTTTTGATTAGGTCTACCTAGATCTGTATAGCCTTTGGTGGGATAGAGAGTTTTACTTAATTTGCATAAAAATGTTTTAAGGGGAGACGAACCCTCAATAAATTAGTTTTTTTTTTTTATTTTTATTTTTTCTTTTTTTCTTAAAATTTAGGTTTTTCTGAACGCATTGATATATAATACTTGTAGGTTTGAAGTATATTAAGCTGAGAAAAAATATTTTGAATTAAAGTTTACACCGACTTTTTAGATAGTAATTTCGGAATATATTAGTGAATTGAACATTGAAGTGTTTTGTTTTGTGTTTTGTAATACATTTGTGATTGAATTAGGAATGGGAAAGTCCTTATTAATTAAGTCTTTCACTTATAGACTATTATCACTTATAAACCTCTCACGAATACAGACTAACTTAATAAGAACCGAGCTAAGTAATTATTATAAACGTCTCACATATACAATTTATACAGCTTCAAACTTAAGAACAACCAAGCAAACTTCCTATAACCACTCCTAGATGCCGCTGATAAACTAAACAAAATGTTAATAAGTCATTTAACAATATTATATGGTCTAGAGTACCCAAAAATGTTTTGGTTGGCAAAAAAAAACTCTGGAACTTTGGTGACCTTCAATGATGGAAACTGTGGAAAACTTGAAGTTTTAGGTGGATTTTAAAGGTAAAATTAAATTTTTGTGCTAATTTGACTAGTCTTTCTGAATATTTTTTACGTTTTGTTGATTTCCCGACAAATTTGATTTGTTATGCTTATGTACCTTTTACTCAAAAACGGTTAAAGTTAAAAAGTTGATATTTTATTTGCAAGTACATCTTTAGGTATCCTACCTTCTGTACAAAATTCAGCAATATATCTCAAAAGATCCAATATTTTAAAAATAATTTGTAAGAAAATTTCATTAAAAAAAGGTAATCTATTTTAAAAAAATTATAACTATTTTACTTCAAGACTTAAATTAATAATTTTTGCACAGAAGCTAAACATCATACTATCCATTATACAAAAAAAAATAGCACTATATTGTGTGGTTTTTGAGAAAAAGGTACATGAATATCATAAATTTAACATGCGCGGGACCTTCGACTCCCCTTAAACTCAAGTCCGAAATTGATAACGATACAGGAGAAGCACTCAAAGTTTTGACAAACTCGTGGTATTATACGCGAGGAGAGAAGTGTTGTTTTGTTCTCAGTTCTTATTGACAAGCCATAGCCGAGTGGATAACGTGGGATCTTCCTGATCAGAAGATACCGGGTTCGAATCTCACCTAGACCGGGTAACTTTTCATATATGTGCTTTGAGGGTAGTAGGGCGGAAGTAAAACAAACGGCGGAAACCATTGAAATCACAAACAGTATGTATTCTATTCGTACAATAACAATTTCTCTGACTTAAGTCCTTTTGCCCTAACTTCAAAGTTAACGTGAACTAAACTAATGAAACCAGGAAGCGTAAAGTTATGTTATGCAAATTACTGAACTGGGTGTGTTTTTTTACAAACCGTATTTACCACCGAGTGTTCTGTTAAAACGCTCTGGATGTGAGCAAACGTTGATTCTTGTACAAGGTATGTTTGCTGACTCGGTTCTATTTAATTTAGCTGTAAGTAAATCGTGTCACTATATACCTGTGTAACTGCTTGTTACTGAAATACAACTGCAGTAATAAAATATCACCAGGTAAAATAAAGTAAGTGGAGGATGAGATAAATAATTTTAATAGTTTTGGAATTAAATCAACTCCTATAAAAGCGAGTGTACGCAGTGGCGGATCCAGGATCTCATCTGGGAGGGGGCAATACTTCCCAGGTATGCAAAATAACTAGTAGGTTTTGGGGAGGTTCCCACAAAATATAAAAAATGTTAACGCAAAACGTTGAATTTTAATGGAAATATTTTAGTTGTCAACAATGTTTTACTTGTTAAATTCTTTTTTTTTTATATTTACTGATGTCAAAAACTTTAGTTTGGCATCGGCCTTCGCACTTTTGATTGTTTGCTTGAGATCTTACTCTCACTTACATTAAATATGTCAAAATATTACACCTTTTACGAAAAAATATTACTTTTTGTGACGACCTCTAATGAGTGAAGCTATGATTTTGGGACATAAGCTCCGAAACGAGTAAGAACAAGAAAATAGAAGTCACAGATGATGTGACATTGTAACTTATCACTTAGGCGTATAACCATATTATTGTGAGTGAGAACAATATTTGTTCACCATGCAATACTTCAACAAATCTATTTCGGATTTCAATTTTATTCACAAATTAAAACGTGCGCAGGCCTACAAATAATATTTTATTTATTACTTCCGGAATTATCAAAGGTTAGACTTTTAGTGATTTTATTATTTTTTACTATCCTTCATTGTTCATTATTAACTTTTTAATAGTTTTAATTTAGAATTACGTATAGTAAATGCTAAACTAACAAAAGGATTTTCTATTTGGACAAAACAGCTGTGTCAGAATAAAGAGTAAGCTTACCTGTTGATGTCTTCTGTTTTTTTTTTTTTTTTTTTTTTGTTTTTTTTATATATAAAAAATGTTAGTTTTGAAGTTCGTTTCATTTTAGTTCAAAACTATATCTCAATAAAATATCAAACAAAAATACAACTAAAATACACCAACAAATTAGAAAACTTGATCTGTTTTTGAGGTAAACAACTAGCCAAAAGAGCTAAGAAAACCATAGATTAGAAATTTTACTATATAAGTTACTCAAACCGAAAACGAAGCAAGTCGAGACGTGCGCAATTCATCGTCAGAACAGTGACCCAACCGATTCAACTTCAATAAGCAAGAAACAAACTTGGAAATCGATTGCTTTCCCAATCGATTTTTCTATGCGTTCATCTCGCGTTTCTCCTGTAGAAATCAGAATTTAATAAGACACGTAACATTTTTGTTTCTGAGTTCGGGAGGGGCAATTGCCCCCTTTGCCCCTCCCCTGGATCCGCGCCTGAGTGTACGTCCGTACGTGGGTAACTTATAATTAACAGTTGATTTCAACCATCATCTGTAATACTTAAGCAAACCCAGTGTAGATTATAGTTTGGGGTTATGTTTACAACTTCAATCGTTATCATTTCTTGTGAAGTTGATTTTTTTAAATATGAGTTATATAACTAATGTATGCTATAATATATGTTATAATATTTGCTTTGAGGTTATAAACTGTATATAAATACAACCTATTATCATCAATATCAAATTTAAAGAATTTGAATATCAAATTTGTGTTTATACAAATTTAAAGAAGAGACACCTATTCGTTTAGCTTCGGAAACATTCGTACATTTTCGTATAGCATATAAACATATTCGATTATTAATTGTTTCACTATAATATTAATAACTTCTACATCATTTGATCTATCAATATGAAATAAAAAGCAATTAAAAGATAGTATTTTTATCTTTCTTTAAATATATAGTAACGCAGTCTAGTAAATAAAAATGTTTAACAAATAGTCCTACAGTTTTATAATCCTTACTATTGTACACATTTACCGAGCTAAAAATCCCCGTCAGCATAGTTAGGTATGCCTAGATAATTATTCCTTACTGTTGTTCTTAAAAAAATTGTTTTTTAAAATGATGTACTTCTGATGTGTATATAATTAATCAGCCTGTGATTTTTCACGGGGGCTTATTATTAATATAAATATAAGTACATCCGTGACTTGTTCAGATACAATTTTGTATTTTAATAGTTTCATAAGCTCTTCGAATTGTAAACTCTAAATCATAAGTTCCAATGTAAACATTTTTCTGACACTTTTTTACCTGCTATTCAACGCCATCGTGAGTAGACCAATTTGCCAAACAGTTGGTTGAAACCCTAAAACATATTTAACTTAATTTTGGAAATTCGCTCAACTCACGTCAGCGGTTGCAGCGAATTATTTTGAACAATGTAATTACTAAGGGTTTGTCCAGAATGATACGGCAAGGGGTGACTAAAACTAGGTTGCAGAACAAAAAAATCACCACTCCCTCAGTACACATAACTTCAACCCACTTAAGGGGAGACGGACGTCCCTATTTCCGTAATGTTAATTTTGCAATATTGATGACCCATTATCTCTGAATGTACTAAAGATATACGTTTGAAATTTTTGCCACCTGTTTTGTTGTACCTAATTTAACGTTAACCCTACCACTTTCAACACTTTAAAGTAATTAACAAAAAAGTTATGCTGTTATAATAGTTAAAATTTTTACTCCAATTTTATAAAGATATACTTATTTTTAAAATATTTGTTTTTCATCCAAAATGGTTCAAAGAGGTAGGGTATGTGTATTCTTATTATCAATCAAGGTGGTAAAAATTTGGAGTATGTACTTCAAGTAGTTTCTGAGAAAACGGGTCATTTATATGTTAAAATATAGTTTTCGAGAAATTAAGATTAAAGACAAAATATAAAAACCAACAAAATATATATTTTTTTTTTTTTTTGTTCGGTACCTCCTATCTTTGTAATGTAACTTAATGTATATGAACACATGGTAGTATAAACTATTGTTTTAAACTACCAATAATGTTCATTTATATATTTATACTACACACGGTTCATTATCCTGAACTATTATTAAATTTTTAAATTACATAAAATGTTGTTTTCCTGGGTTTTTTTATAGTAAATGTATATATACATACATATTTACTTTAGTAAAATTATGCAAAACAGCCCCAGCCGGAGACCAGATATCTAGTCAGCTTGGAAGCGAGCCAACCACAGTTTGCTTTACTTCCGCCCTCCTACCCTCAAACCACAGATATGATTAGATATCTGGTCTCCCTAGCCTAGATTCGAACTCGGCATCTTGTGATCAGAAAGACGCCTCGTTATCCACTAGACTACGGCTTCATGAAAGAAAACTGACAAATTAACAAAACTTCAGTTACTTTACTATCGGTATAAATATTCCGTGTAAAAGAAAAGATAGTTTGTCAGCACCATCTAGGAGCGGTTATAACAAAAATGTACCTTCATCAGCGCCATCTAGGAGTGGTTATAGGAAGTTTGCTTGGTTGTTCTTAAGTTTGAATCTGTATGAATTGCATGTGTGAGACGTTTATAATAATTACTTAGCTCGGTTCTTACTAAGTTAGTCTGTATACGTGAGAGGTTTATAAGTGATAATAGTCTATAAGTGAAAGACTTAATTAATAAGGACTTTCCCATTCCTAATTCAATCACAAAAATGTATTACAAAACAAAACACTTCAATGTATTCCGAAATTACTATCTAAAAAGTCGGTGTAAACTTTAATTCAAAATATTTTTTCTCAGCTTAATATACTTCAAACCTACAAGTATTATATATCACTGCGTTCAGAAAATCCTAAATTTTAAGAAAAAAATTAAAAATAAAAATCGAAAAAAAAAAAATTTATTATAATTGCAAATCTACTAATAAATATTAAAACAATCTTTTGACCGATACTTTTTTTATTACTGCGACCCTTTAGAGCAAGGAGTGGACAAAATATAAATTGGAGGTAAAATACATATAACTTATTTAGTGAGCATACAGCAAGGTTACAAAATATACCTGTACCTGTAAGCAGAGCCGAAAGGCCGCAGCCGTATACACAGCAAAGAAAAATATTACTGCCTAACAAAATAAATTAAAGTGAATAATTATATGTAAAATCAGTGTTGCGAATGTTTGTTAAGTGTGTTTTTAGCGGATTTCCATAGGAAAAATGAGCTATTGCAGTGGCCCTTATGGTAAGACCTAAGATCGGGAGTCGTCAATGAGCACCGATCATGTTACCCAGAAAAAGTTTTGGAGATGTCATTAAAAATGTGATATATATATATGTGTGTGTTCGCACTCTAACGGCCTCATTTTACGAACGAGTTCGTTAGCCGGAACAATCCAACAACCGGAAGTACGATTTTGGGTTAACATAACCCCAAACTATAATCTACATTGGGTTTGTGTATTACAGATGATGGGTGAAATCAGCTGTTGTATTATATGTTTCTCACGTACGTACGTACACTCGCTTTTATAGGAGTTTATGTATGGATTAACTCTACGTCTAGATTTATTTCATTGTTGCTATTCAGTTGTAGTTAGAATAGTGGGAGGGTATTTAAACAAACACTGTCGGGCAAAAGACACGCCTTCTCTTGAACGAATTGTTGCAGAAAATGTTCTGAAACTTTGTCTAAACTTGAATCATTTGAGCCGTTGAATTCCAATGAATAAGGTGATTGATTATCAAGCTAGCGCACAAACTGAAAAAGAAGCTCACATCTCAACTCTGTTCTGTGGAGCGATTTTACACTTATTTACAAAGAAAGAAGGCAAAGCTTTCCCGGTTTTTTAGTCCACTTCTTTCCGCTGGATTCAGGAAGAAACTTCCAGGACGTGTTCTACTAGTGAAAATAAAGAAAAACGTTTATACAAACATAGGTTCGAGAATGCTTCGTTCCCAGGCATCCGCTGTTTGTTTTTTTACAAAATACTTAATATCTTTGGATGTAGGAAATATATTGAACTCAAATTTTTTGATACATATTTTGTACGACATCTTTTACCCATGTACAACAGACCAAAACGTTTTTCATATATTTTCAAAATGGCGGCCGTATAAAATTTGTAATGTAAAATATCTACCGCTAACTTTACAAACAAATTTCTAATGCCAAAAATAACATTTTTTTATTATTTCTTGTAACTTAAAAGAAAACCGAGTTATTGCCTAAAATGTAAGAAAATCTTGGTTTTCTTTATCTTTAACCTACTTTCCAAAACATTTTCGACTTTCAACTTAACAATTAATTTTTATTTATCTACGGTTTTGTTGTGTTTTTAGTGTAATAAACACCTTTTTGTAAGTCTATACCTATGCTAATATTCAAAAGAGGTAAAGTTTGTTTTCGTTTGTTTGTTTGTATGTAGGGGTAATCTCGGGAACCACTGAATCGATTGAAAAAATAGTTTTACTAATAAAAATCTAAACTATCCCCGAGTAACATAGGCTGTAATTCATTTTGATAAACACATTTTTTTATTTCAATATTTTGTAAATTTAGTCGGAAAAAATTCTTACATTAGGCCTAGACTGATAAATCAACACATGTCTTTACTTATTTATTTATGTATGTATTTATTTATTACCATAACCTTTGCCTTTCCGGGGCAACACTCTACCACTGAGCTATCCTGATCCTCCAGATATTGGTCGATGTTATCTCACTTGTACGGTTTTACTGCATTTATGAATTAATAGACTGAATACCTCGCATGCGACATTGAAAACAATCTCAATTCTTTTTGCAGCCTGCAGTGGTGTTATTTATTATTATTTTTAATTTGTAATAAATTACCTGCTTACACGCTTCCTCAGCAAGAGTTAAATTAATTAAATTACAAGTGAAAAAACATGGACTAACCCATATTTGAATGACTAAAAATAATTATTACCATAGCAACCAATTGAATAACATAACAGTTAACAGCTGTTTGCTCCAATATTTGCATTAACAGCTAATTTCCAACTTTGTATTTCTAACTTTTAGATTAGGTTTTTATTAAAATGTAGACCTGACCCTTAGTGGTTCGTTTAATCTTTATTATAACTGCTGTTATAAAATATACGAAATAATTTGATTTGAACGTTTAACATTATTTACCGTCTTAGCTTTGGGGTTATTATTAATCCTACACCTTTATTATAAAGAAAACATAACATGATTATGTGCATAGAAGGTTCCAACGGGGTTGGCGTGCGGAGCACGCAGGGGTTTCCCCTAGTTTTTAATAATTAATTATTGAGTTTATTTAAAATTTGTAATGTAAAATTTCTCGAAAACCAGTTTGCGGACAACCTAACTCTGAACCAAGAAAAGGTTAGGGTCTTCCGCCCCCCCCCCCCCCCCGACCCTAATTAGTGGTCAGTTAAATTATTGACCAAAATTATTAAAAACCATTATCATATTACGTTTTATATTTAAATTTCGGTTATTTTTATACTAAATTTGATGTAAATTGGACAATTTTGACCAACTTGTACCGCCAAACTAGTTTTTCTTTTTAAAACTAACTTTGAATGAACAGTAGAACCTAAATACAATTATTCATATAAAAACTTGAGCATATCGAGGGACAAAAAATGTACTCTATGTATGATTGTAATCATTTTGTATTGCTTGAAAACCAGAACAAATCGCCGGTTTCAAGGAAAATTTTAAAACTTAATTAATATACTATGTAACTTAATTTAATATACAATAAATACAAAGTAATACATAGCGACAAAAAAGTTAATGTACTTGAGCGACAATTAGATTGTCTTATATCATGTTTTATTTGTACTTACCATAGTTATATTTAAGGAATGTACAGGGTGTCCAGTAATTACGGGATCAAACTTCGGGAAATGGTTCTATGGGCCAAAATAAGAAAAATAGTTTATATAAACATAGGCCCGAAAAAGCTTTGTTTTCCAGATATCCGCCATATTGTTTTTGTGCAAAATAATTTAAATCTAGAGAACAATTTGACTGAATAAGTCCAAACTTGGCATGAAGTTTAACTTAACAATGATACATCTAAAAAAAGCGATTAAATCCAATCATGCGTTTCAAAATAGCGGCTGTTGAACAAACCAATTATTACACATAGCTTAACTATTATCCTTCATCCGATTGTTTTTACAGTTACACCATCCGATAGGGAATCAAAAGGACTACAAAAAAGGTGTCGACATTTTTTTCGTTGTGTACGGTTTTTAAGTTATTTAGGTTTGAAATTTAAATGTATAGTTATGAAGCAATACAAAATTACTATAATCATACATAGAGTATTTTTTGTCCCTCCATATGCTCACGTTTTAATATGAATTGTATTTTAGTTCCACTGTTCATTCAAAGTTAGTTTTAAAAATAAAAACTAGTTTGGCGGTACAAGTAGGTCAAAATTGTCCGATTTACATCAAATTTAGTATAAAAATAATCGAAATTTAAATATACAAAACGTAATATGATAATGGTTTTTAATAATTTTGGTCAATAATTTAACTGACTTTTTGGTATTAGGTACCTAGTACTTGTTCTCATTGAGTTCAGCCAACCGTCACTAATTAGGGTCGGGTGGGTGGAAGACCCTAACCTTTTCTTGGTTCAGAGTTAGGTTGTCCGCAACTAAATTTTTCTGGAACTTGAAAGATAAACGAGTCCATAACAGAAAATTTTGTCGGTTTTTAGCCAATCACTCGGTTATCGTTTAGCTTTATTGTGGAAGCATGAACGCTTCGAATTTGTGTTCGTACTCGAGTGTTTAGCCTGCACTCTGGTGGTAATCACATCAGTCTGTTGCTCGCGGAGGGATACTAGACGGATAATATTTCCGTTAATTCTGAACGTGCGAGAGAAAGCTGTGTTAAATACATCGTCACGCATGCGCTTTTCAGTACGTTTACAGTCAGCGTTGCGTCTGTAACCCTCTACACCCGATTCCACGTTCACCGCGCAGTACAGAGCGTCCATACGCCGTGTTATCCTTACGACAGTCTCAGCGATAATAGCCGACTAAAAAACATCAACTCCCGTACTACGCTCGGTCGGTTGACGCAACCCGCATGACAATAAACGTGATGTTCGCTGTGATGGTAGTAGCATGTCTATTCTCCTGTAAGACCTGTACTGCACGGTGAACGTGGAATCGAGTGTAGTTTCCGCCTTTATGAAGCTGTCCTATATTTGCTAGCGGAAGAATGAAACGCACACAAACTCAATGCTAGTAGTGTGCACCCCTGCCACTTGGAGAGCTGCGGTCAACTCAGAGATATTTGTTCACTCCTGCCGAGCCTATGTCTTACAATGCATTTTCCAATTGCATTGATAAAGAATTTTGTAAAGGATCTAATTCATTATTTTCAATTATCCTACGGCATCTGTTAATATAAAAAGTTTTATGTGTTTGATTTAGTTGCATTTTTCAACAGTTCAGAGTTTTCTATTTTTAAATTACGATTTTCATAAGCAATGTTCAGCCCTAGCAGATGTATCAGCCCTATTATACCAGTTGTCTTAAAAGTCCCACCCTCTCCCTTTAACTTTTGTGTTTGTTAAAACAAACAAATATCCTTTGGGGAACGATACTAACTCAGCCGAAAGTATCTTTTGAAGCAATCGAAAATTTTGAGTGTCCCTTAAAAATGGGGGATTTTGGGGGCAACTCAAAATTTTTAAATGGGAAGTATGCTGGTGTGATACCTTATTTTAAAGGTCCATTTAAAACTAGGAAAATTACATAAAGAAAATAAAAATAGGACCACCCAAAATAAAATGGCGGCCCTAAACGTGTTGAAATAAATCGACATAAAGTTGCTAATATCTCGAAAAGGAAGAGTTTCTAGAAGAAATTTCACGAGACAAAAAATGTTTATTTCAAAGTGCCTGACCTACAAAAATCGATTTGAAGGCAATTTTTGTAGGCCAAGCACTTTGAAATAAACATTTTTCGTCTCCTGAAATTTTTTCTAAAAACTCTTCCTTTTCGAGATATTAGCAACTTT
>JAGFPH010017214.1:0-18026 GCA_018207615.1 Philaenus spumarius
TTAGTTATAGTTCGGCTTTTGTAGCTTTATCACTGAGGATGGCGACTTTGTCGTTGAAACGCGTTTGATTTATTAAACGTATTTGTTGTGAGATTTTGTGTTATTGTTTTATTTCATCTACTAACAATTTATTTTTCCAAAATATTCCATTTAAATCAAGGGGTTGAAAACTACTTCAGATAATCTCACGATCCCGTTCATTTCACCTCTAACCAAAAAATAGAGAACACATTTTATGTTCCGTAATTTCCTCATTTTTCGTCAAATTAGGGGTAGTTTCACCCTACGGCGAACCCTTGTGGTACATTTCTTGGTCGGTTTCTTTAGGGCTACTAAATTTCTAAATTTTAATCATAATTTGTGTATTCTAGGATCACTTATACGAATACAATAAACTTTAAAAAATACTCTTGTTCTGTCTTTCATTCCTAGTAATGCTAATTTTAATGGGCAATCATAAATCATATCAAAATAAGCAGAATTACCTTACAGAATGACCATTGTTTCAACAAAGTTAATTTTTGTAAATGCATCTAAACTGCTTAAATAAAATAATTTTACTTTCCGTAATGAAAAATACATTTTAAACAATAAACAAACCTTTTAACACATCCTGTAAAGTATTTGTCATTTTTCTATTATTTGCATAAAAACTACATTGTTATTAAATTTAAAAGTTTGAACTATTTTGTCAATTATGTTTGGCTATCCTGAATATGAAGATATATTACGGATAGGTGAAATGAAAACTCGTTTAAAACCATTAGAAAAGTTGAAGAGTATAAGTTATTATCACAGGAATATAATTTACTTTTAGATACGTTAAACCTTCTCTGCAGCGTTATTAGTGCAATATAGCGGAGGGCTTTCAAAACGATAACACGATATAGCCTATTACGTTCCCATAAAATAAACAATTTCAGTCTACAACCACAATACAAGAATTGAACACTTATGTATCATATTTATATCAGCAGTTTTCTTAATAAATCATTACTATCTTAAATACATTCTTCCAAATGTAAACTGTGCCCCAGACATAATCTTACCATACTATCATTTGTGATTCGAGAAAAAGTAAGTTTAATCTTACTTGAGTTTAATTTTTGTAAACAGTTCATCTACAATTTACCGTTCTATCGTTGTGTAGTTAACTTATTTTATCAGAAGTTGTGAATTGGTAAAATAAAGATTGAAAAGTTACAGGATAAGCTAATTTATTTTTCTAAGGCAGAAAATAATGGAATATTGCCGTTTAATTGTGTGAAAGATCAACGATACAAATCCTTTTTGATTTCCTCTTCTGATAACTCAACTGTGCGAACGTGAGTTTTATGACCAGCAGGGATGCCAACTTCCGGTACAAGGAACACAAATCTACCAATCAGGAATAAGCTTAAAGATTTGAGAGCTGCGGTTGGCCGGTGGCGGATCCTATTCATTAGTTCCTGATGGATTGTGACGGATAGCCTCAATAAAACGGTCCATTGAGTCCTGAAGAGTGTGAAGCTGCAGCAGATGTTCAGAGGCCACGTGCCATTGTCCTCACCGGATTTATTCCATAAGTTACAATGATTAACTCTGGCTGCGTCGGACTGGGCCATTGTCTCTTTTGTTGGACTAAATGGTTTCGGCATAAACCCGCGCTCTGATTAAACCGTCAGCCTTTATCGGCGAAGAAAGATGTGTCTAATTAAACCTTAATACCACGTAGCGTACCCCCCCCCCCCCCCCCCATTCATTGAAACGAACTGCTAATTGTAGAAGCTGTTTTATTTTTATATTGCAGAATATAGGTAACAGCCAAGCTATATCATTGTACCGTACCCCAACATATTATTACTATAGTATGCTTTTAATTTTAAGTGTCAATAAATTAGCCATAAATGTAATGACAAAACACAATTGTGGGAATTTAATACAGTTCCATCTATCTAAGCACCGTTACTGCTTATAAAATCTGGTGAACACAAAATTTATACTCATCCCTTTTGTATTAAAATATAAAACTAGTTGAAATTAATACTAATAAGCCTTAATTTAGGCTATAGCCCTACCCTCTACCCTGTTAAATTGTATAAAAGGCTATTAGCTACTGCCCTGCCTTCATTACGATTTAGTTACTTTTTATCTGTGGTAAATACGATATCAAATTCTACATGAAACTAACGTACTAAAAAAAAAACTCAATTGGGAGCTTACACATTATATTAAATAGATTTACAATTTGATACTTCTTCTCTTTAAAATTATAAATTCGATCGAACAATATATCTAATCTAATGTTATTCTCTATTGGTTGTACGACGTTTAGGATATTAAACTTTTAGAATAATTAGTTTTTCTTTAAGATTCAAATTTAACATTTTCCAACTTAGTGCATTGTACAACGGACGCAAAAGTCTGGAATATTTATCTCGCTTCTTAGGTAAGATAAAAAAAAAACAATAAACTAGATTAGATTTTGTCCAGAGCTACTTTAAATCCAAACGCACAGTTGTCCGAAAAACTAAACACAATTTGTAAACAAATCTTGTCGTTATTATTATTATTTATTATTGCTTAACTGTAAAAGACACACTAAAAATTTCAAAAATATTATTTTTTGTCAAGATATTAGCTACTAAATATTAGTGCTCTGTACATCCGAAAATTGACTTTAAGTCAAATAAAGACATGCAACGTTCAAATATTTTGATTAGTTACAGCCTTTGCAAACTGACAGGAAAATCCCCCTTCTCCCGTTCGTGGAAAATATTTTTACAGTTTAAACTATTTTGTTTAATTTTTGTCAAAAGTTCTAATTAAAAAACTTCCAGCGATCGATGCTTTACTATTATTTAGCCACAACTGTATAAAACAACGAATCTCCTGAAGTAAAAGCAGTAGGTCCTACTCCCTACACTGAACTAAATTACATTTTTCAGGAAAAATATGTGCTGCGAGAGCATTACTTCTTAAAGTTTTGTTAAATAGTATAGTATACCATAAATTTTTTTTTTTGTAATTAACCATTGTAGTTTAGGAGTATAGCCTACATTTGACCAAGTGTTGTATGAAACGTGTTATTAGTTTCCATATTATTATTACCGATTGCTTACAAAAATCGATTGATTCTTTATATTACGAATAAATGTATGCCTTTTCTCATGTCCTTTGCAACGAATAACTAACATTGGGAAAAGAAAGAAGATCATGCATGAGCAAACGCCAGAGATTCTGTCCTTAATTTAAACGAAAATTTAAAAATCCCAGACATAAGATCAAACCCAATCAGCAAATTGACTTTGTAAAATCATCTATTGAAAGACAACGTTCTAATATTTTGATGAGTAAGCACGGAATCGCAGCTTTATTCTACAATAAGCTATATATAAATTAATACCTTTTTGTAGTCGAAGCGATTTGTTTTTGTTAGGCTTTTGAGTCAACAATATGTTTTGAATAAAGACGTATTTATTTGTTATTAATGCTATTTTAGTGATGTTTTGCAATACCAATTTTACTGCAACCTGTAAGATAAAGCGTATATTTATATATACATATCTTAGAGAGACATATTAGAATATAATTTAAAGAAATGCGCACACATCTTCGTATTGCCACGATTTAATATCTTTAATGGTTAAACCTTGGTAAGCAATAGTAGACAACTATTCGTAGTTATTCTTATTTTGTTTCACATGTTTTAGCTTAGAGTGATTGTATTTATGTTATTAGGTCAGTTAGTAAGTACCTACAGGCCTAGTCCTCCAGGTTTAAGTTTCTTGTTTAGTTTAAATGTTTTAGCTTAGAGTGATTGTGTTTATGTTATTAGGTCAGTTAGTAAGTACAGGCATAGTCCTCCAGGCTTAAGTTTCTTGTTTAGTTTAAATGTTTTAGCTTAGAGTGATTGTGTTTATGTTATTAGGTCAGTTAGTAAGTACAGGCCTAGTCCTCCAGGCTTAAGTTTCTTGTTTAGTTTAAATGTTTTAGCTTAGAGTGATTGTATTTATGTTATTAGGTCAGTTAGTAAGCGAATGTACAGTGTGATTTTAATAAAATCTGTCCGAGTACAGTCAGTGACCTTGTGGTGGCGCGGGGAGAACCGGGGGGGGAAAAATCCAGAACTAAAAACATAGGCCTCACAGCCTGCCATCGCCCACTTACCTTCCTCAACTCTAAGCACCATCCAATACAAAGATAAGGCATTGTAAATAAATAAAACTATGGTGCGGAACAAATGTTTACTTACTAATAAAAGACATTCTGTCTCGTCATGGCATTTATAATTAATTTGTATTAACCTGCATTAAATATAACAGTTTTGTTTTAATGTGTTGAAATAACACCTGCAATTTTACGTATTTGACATAGCCCACGGTGAAAATAATGACGGTTCATTTAATGGACTCTGTTATACCGTTATCGTTTGTTTGATAATTTTATTTTGACCATTATACAATTCGATTGGAAATTAAACGGGCTACAAAAGTTAAATTATTAAAATTATAGTGGATTGTTTTCTACAAATTATAATATAAACCATACTTGAGTTTCAAAATTTAGGTATACACTCAATGTCATAAGTAATACCTTTATACATGGCAATAAAATATACAAATTACAATTATTTATAGGCTATTCAATGCAATTCGAAGAATAGTAAACACTCTTGATTGCTTTTGATTTTCTAAAATAATAAATAAATGTTATCTTACTGTGATATAACTAATATAAGTAATTATATTTTCAGATAAATTTAAAGCTTCTGAATTTAATAATGGTTACTGCATTGTACAAAATAAATGCTACGCCATACAATTTTAAACAGTATTATGTAATTAATTTCTATGAAAAAATCTGAAATACAAAAATAACAATATCTAGATATAAAATATTAGTATTACTGCTTATAGAAAATATACACATAAGAAGTTTTTCCATAAGCATTAAAAAATATACACATACAAAATATTTTGTGTTGTTAAAATACTGTATATACATACCTACAACATATTTATTATTATTTAAAATATATTCATACAACATATTTATTATTATTATAATATATACATACAACATATTTGGTACTATTACAAATATATACATACAATATATTTTGTATTATTAAAAATATACACATACAAAATATTTTGTGTTATTAAAAATACTGTATATACATACAACATATTTATTATTATTAAAAATATATACAAGGAACATGTTTAGTATTACGATAAAATATATACATACAACGTGATTGGAGTTATTACAAATATAATGTACATTCAACATGTTTAGTGTTATTCTCTAAAATTCTAGCCCTTGCACAGAGCAGGTTATCAGCCAAAGATTAAGTTAAATAACAATGCAAGCTATTTGGTTTTCCATATGCTATCATTTATGTGTAAAATAATAACACAACGTTTCGGGAATGCAAACCAACTTCCGTTATCAAGTGACTAAAACTTTACTACAAGGACATAAACTTCGAGAACTAGTCCTATGTTAAAGAAATACAATGTAAAACTAAAATATACCACTAACCTATACAGTTTTTAGTCACTTGATAACTTGAGTTAATTAGTATTCCCGAAACGTCGTACTAATGATGGCAAATGTCCAATTAATTAATAATAATAATACAATTAAACTTCTATCATTAACAAATAAAAGTTTCAAACAGAGAATTGTACAATAATTGAAGGCAAACAATATAAAAATAATTTATTTATCATGAACTGAACTGACTATTTAATTTATTTGATTTTCTTGGACTTTTGAACCTGTATTGCTTTAGCAATATACTCTGGGTTTCTAATTTCCATGGAACGGGTGTGCCGTGGATCTACGAGTTATGGCAATAAACAATTAATTTAAAATCTTTGTAATTTGTCTACCATTTGATTAGACCAAAACTCATCATCCCGTAGAATTATTTCTACTCGAAAGCCAAGTGGAGTCCATAATACAAAGTAACATTTTGCTCGTTGAGTTATATGCAGTTGGCCTTGTATTTGGAAATAGAAGTTGTGATTTTTATTTACACATTCACTCAGTTTACCTGAGTTTAAAAAAGCAAATTTTCCTGATCTTATTGCCTCATCTGGTGTTAAATTCTTACACGATTCTGGACATTTTACCTCAACTATACAATCTGTACCTACTAGGCCATCTGGAAATGCACCCAGGTAAGGAATGTCTGTGTCAATAAATAATCCACATCGGTTTACTGTTACGTTGAAGCTGTCCTCTAATTGGGATATTGCGTTTATTTCATTGTCTTTACCATATCTCATAGCTGTACATTCTACATCAGTATACAATAATAATACGAATATATATATTGTGTCTTTTTTAAATGGGCCACCATTAGAATCTTGTAAACTATAAATCTGACAACAAACTTTAAATAGGGAACCTTTCCTTGTTTTTTGAGAAATTAAAAATATGTAGGTAGTTAAAATATTTGTAAATGTAAAGCCTTCAGTTTATTACGCTACAAGTTCTCATTACAAAGTACGATTTTTTTATATTAGAAAACTCCAAGAATAAAAACGTCTTAAAATAACTTGTACAATTTTGAAATTTTACCACTCTATTGGAAAATGGCAGCCATTTACAAATATTTTAACTAAATATTTTTAAATTTCTAAAAAAATAAGAAAAGTTCTCCCATTTAAAGTTTGCTGTCAGATTTATAGTGTACAAGATACCAATGGTAGCCTATTTAAAAAAGACCGTAAAACAAACTAGTTAAACTAGCATAATATTTACTATTTTATAAATATCACAATATTTTTATTATATTTTTGTTATTTTAAAGTAATTTTCTATTTCATCTATTTTTTCACAAAACCAATTATTTCACTATTAGGGCCTATAGCATAAACAATCCTCCTAGTCCTAAATATTTTTTAAATATCTTAAAAATGGTTTTGTTTGGAATATATTATATAGAACGTGTCTAAACTTCACACGTGGATGTTGAGGGTTTCTGATATAGGCCTAACGGTCTCACAAAGTCCAACCGACATTTATCGTGGTACACAGCCTCTATCAGTCCATGTAAATACTTTCATTGTAAGTATGATTCGTATAATATAATAAAAGCTATAATTATAAAAAGTGTTGTGTTTCAATTACACTTACCTTATTTCCATTGTTAAAGTATTGTTCTTCATCATGATAGCAAGTTACAACAGTTAAAACGCAACAGGCTCTCAACATACTAATTTCTAGAGGAACTTAGTAAATTTAGTTGGAAAAAATTCTTACGTTAGGCCTAGACTAATGAATAATCACAGCAACCAATTGAATAAAATAAGAGGCAAAACAGCTGTTTGGTCTAATATTTCGATTAACACCTGATTTCAAACTTTGAAGCAACTATTTTTCGTATTTCTAACTTTTATGTTAGGTTTTTATTAAATTGTAGACCAGAGCCTTGCTGGTTCTTTTAAAACCTTTATTATAACTGCTGTTATAAAATATACGAAATAATTTAATTTGAACATTTAACATTATTTCCCATCTTAGCTTTGGGGTTATTATTAATCCTACACTTTTATTATAAAAAAATACATAACATTGTTATGTGCATAGAATGTCCCAATAGGTTGGCGTGCGGAGCACGCAGGGGATTCCCCTAGTAGTTCATAAAAAAATGTTGTGTTTCAATTGCAATTACCTTATTTCCATTGTTAAAGTATTGTTCTTCATCATGATAGCAAGTTACAGCAGTTAAAACGCAACAGGCTCTCAATATACACTAATTTCTAGAGAAACATCGAAATTAAGCGTAGCCTACATCTTCGAAATTCTATAACTTTTGATTGGTTGAAGATAAAATGGCAAAAGTGTATATAAAATTCAAGAAAATTTAATGTTCTACAACTTTGTTTTTGAATTTTTTTCTGAGAAACGGTCGTGGGAGGCATTATAAGCAAATGTTTAACAAAAAGAGTGAGGTAAACACGATTTTTTCGAAAATTTTCGATTTTCAATAACTTATATCTCGAAAGCCGTTGAGAATTCAACAAATACGTACAGAAACTATTTTATAGGAAATGTAATTAACTTTCATTTTTATTTGAAACATTTTTTTCTGCAGTGCACCGTTTCCGAGAGATAAGCGAAAAACCTAAAAATGGAACCTTTCCACCCCCCTCCCGCCTTATGCTCACCTCCCAGGGGTGGGGACTTTTAGTATGTTTACCTCCTAACTACTCCTAACAAAGTCCTAAAGTAAAAAATGATCGCATATTCCATGCACTCTACACCCCTCTTTTGAGCACTCATTGACTGGACTAAGACACCAACAGGATCAACATAAATTTATATCGAACACATTGGTTTATGGTTTGGGAACTGCGATGCATTTATTTGAGGAAGTGTCGAGGCGGAAGCATCGATGTATAAACACACTGGATTGCGCGCTGAGTAGTCTGAAAGGTTCGAGAAACGAGCCGGCCGGCGTGGAGCTTCCCCCTCCACTGGCGGGATAGACCCGCGGTGGGCAGAGTGATAGATGGACAGTGATACACGTTGTTGTTGTTATATACAGTTCAATTCTTTGATTTATCATCTACACTTTTTTATAATAATATGTCATTTTTGGGCAGAGGAAATAGTATTCCTAAATTACTATTCAAAACAGACCTAGTTTTGTTAGCAGTGTTGTAGTAGGAACATAAAAACTGGTGTTTTCAAAATAAGAAATTTGAGATTGATCAATACTTTTATACAGTTCTATTTTAGAACTAAATTACGAAACTTTTTTACATTTATGAAAAAAATTACAAAAAATGTTTACTACTTTTTATATAGGCCTAAAGTTGAACTTTTTCCTTTCGTTACTAAACACTAGGGGCTCTGCCCCTGGACGCTTCGCTTCGCTCGCAGTTGGAAAATTCGCTAATGAATCTCGTTAATCTTTGGCTCGTTTGTACATTGGTTTGTAAAATTATGAAACCAGGCTTAAATATATTAACGGTAATTACAAGATTAATTATAACCTCAAATACATGCTTTAGAAACATGAGAAACTTTCATTACGATTTTAGTCCTAGTTCTACTATCTTCTGTCAACTAATGTTTTGAAACCAGGACTAAATATACAGTAGTAAACATAACCTCAATAGTATGTTTCAGAAATGAGCCAGGCCTATATTACAAAATTGACTATTAGAATTTATCCATTTTTGCCAAGTTTACTTTTTTTTATAAAATAAATTGTTAAATCAGAACAATTTATTCTAATTCTAACGTGCTAAAACAGTATAAATTGGATTGTTTTTTAATAGTAATTAAAAACTATCCAATGAACAGCTGATTTAGGATAATACTCAATCTCATGGCTTGTTTATAAACAGCTGTTTTGATTGCTTTATTTACTATTTCGTTGTAATTTTGTAACCAACATGGCAACCCATAAGACCCTATGTTAAAATTTTTCAAACATTGGTTGTTACATATTATATATAAAACAACTGATTTGCATCAAAAACTGAACATAATTTTAGGTTAGGCCTACAATGAACCAAAACACGTTTATTTCCAACCAATTGGGCTAATTTAGAATCAGGTTTTTTACAATTTATCACAACTATCAGTTTTTTTAGATTAGGTAAAAACAAACAAAAGGTTTACTGTATTATCGATAAAGGTTTACAAACTATACAGGGTGTTACAAAAATGTGTGATGGGCTATACAGGACCTGATTCTACATGCAAAAATAAGTCGAAAATGTAGAATAACATTTTTTCGATTTCGGCTTAGTTTAGCCGTAATCCGCCATTTTGTTTTTTTACAAAAACTCACTGTAACTTTGGAAATAGATAAGATATCGACTTCAAATTTGCAATAAGCATTTTATATGTTACGATTAACAAGCGTACCAAACGCAAAGAATTTATTTTTTATAATTTTCAAAATGGCGGCCGTTACAAATTTTTAACGTGGAATATCTTTAAAACCGTTAACTTTACAAAAAAATTACAAGAGACAAAATATTTTCCTTTTTTAACGACAGACAAAATGCTTTTTTTTTAGTTTCAGTAGGTCAAAGAACAACCGAGTTATCGACAAAAAACATAATTTCTTGGTAATTGTCTACAACGATAATTAGCCTAAAACCACAATTTTTTGAAATTGAACAATTTGTGTAGTTGTTTTTCTAGCGGCTATCAGGCTCTAGGCTATAAGATTCTACATGCAAAAATAAGTCGAAAATGTAGTATAACACTTTTTCGATTTCGGCTTAGTTTAGCCGCAATTCGCTTGTAAACAATTACCCCGATTCTAATCAGAGTGAAGGCTATTTAAGAATGTGTCGGGAAAAATTGATTCCAGGTTATTGTTGCTTTATATAGACTCGGGCCCCGAATTATCCCTTGCCACCCTGAATATTTTATCAAAACAATATTAATAACAGTGAATCCTTGTGTCCTTACCTAGACAAAATGTTACCATAGCTTAAATAAATTAGACGTTTGTGGTAGAGTGCAGTGAATGGTGGCCACTAGTATATTGCCTTACATGGAAAACCAAATTCTCGTACATTTTTCACAAAAGCTCTAATCCTATTTAGTTTTTCTGTATATAAAGTATGTTAACATTGTTTGTAAAAATAAAACAGAGTTATTGTTTTGTTGTTGTTGTTGTTGTTGTTAATACAGATGGGGATGTGATTTTGATCAATATTTTTGGGAATATTTTGAAATCCATATTACAAAAAATTCTTTAAAAACAACTTTTGTTACCTTTTAATGCTTTGGAGCTATTCTCCAGATGTTGTACCACAATAGGCTATACTTATTTTTTCTGGTAGCCTACCAAACCTTTAAACCTAAAATTCATATTGAAATAATTTTGTTCGAGTTCTGATTCTTGGAATTTGCAGCTAGGCCAAATTTCATTGTGATGTACGTTCTGAGTGCTTCTTCTGTTTTTATCTTGTAAGGTCCAGAACTCTAACAGTATCAGTAAATCATATAGATGTAGGACTATATACTGTATATAATACGGTTCCTTGATATGTATGTCCATGCGGAGGTCTTCGTATATCTTTCCAACATTTCGACAATATAAATGTAATAGTATAGGTATTTTGAATAAAACATTCTTAATGTGATAAATTTGTCTTTAGAAATCAACATTAAAAACAGAATATCTGAATTGTTATTTTGTATTTTTTAAATATTTATGACTTAATGAGATATATATTTTTTTCTTTGACTATTATGTAAGAAAAACTAATTCACTATTTAAAATTTACTAATAAATATAACTAACGGTGGAGCAGAGAGAGATTTTTGTAATTCTATAAACAGGATTCAAAGTGTAATCAGACGAACATACGTTGTTTGTAAAACTAAAGATCGTTATTCATAACCATTATTAGATTTTCATTACACTCGCTACGTTCTGGATCCGTTATTGCAATTTGATTTGAAACTTTGTTGAGGAAAGTTAGTCCATTACTAAAACCTGTGACCCGCCGGCCGCCCTCGCCACGACGAATTTGCAGTTGCGTCCACGCACATATGGGGATATAATAATCTGAGGACATCCTAAACTCAACCCTAGCTCTTTGTGTTTTGGTATTCACACTGAATACACAAAGTTTTAAAGGAACATCAAAATGTATTTTTAAAACTTTAGAAGTAGTTCTTAACAAATAATAACGCATTTGTGTGAATAAAATAACTTACACTGCACAAATAAAATGCATTTGATGTGGGAAAATTTGTTTTTTTGTTAATTACGAGGTAAGTGGAAATTGGAAAGTTGTTAGGAATTGCAAGACCGTTAAAATGATATGCTACTTGTCATATGTTGCAATTTGAAAATTTTGAACAGTGGGCATTTATAAACTTTAAAAAAACCCTCTCTCTGTTGCATATTGTAATAAAGCTAATTTCACGAAGTGTAAGAAATTTGAATTGGAGAAAGGCTATGTACATTGATAAAGAAAATATAGGTTATTCAAAAGGTATTGATTTTTTTCACAGAACTGGCCACCATCTGATAAGCCCAATTTGTCTTTTATAGCGCTTTAAAAAAAAGTACATAACATAGGTTTAAATTTGAAAATTCCGAGGTTTGAACTAGTGACCCTCAGTTTTTGGAACCACCTATATCCGGAAAAGGTTGAAAATATGTTTACTTTGTTTCTTGGGGTGAATTTAGTAGGAAATAATTTTGTTTCATCGTTCTATCTTAAATCGTTCGTCCGTAACCTGTTTGAGACACTTTACGTGAGACACCCGGTATATTTCTTTTACAAAAATCTTGATAGAGGCCTACAATTTTGGTGAAAACACTTAAAAATCGCTGATATCACAATCTCGTAAAGTGCTAATGCTAAATAAAAATCTGAAAATTTTTTGCTACTTTCTTAAGGGGGCGCTACCCTGTCCGCCATATTGAATGTGATTCCATTAAGAGCAATACTACAGAATAAGTAATTTTGTTCCGTTAATTCGTGGAATAAATTTAAAAATTTGGTTTCATTTTGAAGTAATGTCATATGCGAATGTTGATTGCTGAATACATTTTCAAAAACCGTTTTATAGTTTTCATAAACGTATGATCTAAATATTAAAAAATAGTAAACTTTATTAATTTTTTACTCAGTTGCAAAAAGAGATATTGCAAAAAACCTGGGTCTTTTCTGTTATATCCCCGCATTTACAAACTATCGCAAACGCGTAACTTTACTATTCGATTCTAGCCTAATATTTTTGCAGACAACGACGTTGTTTTACATTTTACTGTTAAATGTTGAATACAGGTAAACATACTGTGACTAAATAGGTTAGGTTAGAACCTTTTAGGTATTTTTTTAATTATTATTTTTGCATTTCTGTTGCCATAGGTTAGCCTAGAGTCGAATAATAAAGTTGCGCATGATTAAAAATTATTTATTATTTTTTCCCAATAATTATACGTTTAAATGGTGAGTAAATATTATATTTCACATTTGTAGTTCTATCCCGATTAATCCTTATTCTATAGAAAATAGTTTGTAAATGCGGGGATATAACAGAAAAGACCCAAAAACCTTAGCAATCAACACCCACAATCTATCTTATATATTTAAAAAATTCTGTTTTTCTTTTCCGAGTCCGTTTGGCTCTTCTACCCGACCAAATTTTATAATTGAGGTCTTAAATTAAAGGTATGCACGCCCAGATTTGCCATCAAGCATCCGCATCAATTTATCTACCGCATAACTCGATTTATACTCAAACAAAAATTCCACCCCATGCATTTCTTATGGGAGTTTCAAATTTGCAGCATTGTCTTATGATTGTTTTTCATATATCTCCTGATTTAATCTAGGTACATAGTTAGTTTTGGTCTTGAAATATTCATTGGATTACAGGCTTTCATAGGAGATAGAGATCATTCAAATTTGTCGAATTTAAGGCGAGTGATGGACCGCCAAACAACATAAATTTTCATTTTTCCAAAATTTGCTTTTAATTAAAGATCCATATCTCAAATTCTTATTAAATTATTCTATACATTTTAACCTAAGAGCCTTCAGTGAAATTCCGGCTTTCATTTGAGTCATTGATTATTGAAATTGGGCGAGTTTTAAGCGAACGCACTGTGGACAAATAACATAAAGTTTAATTTTTACTTTCTCCACCCTATACGTAGTATATGGAGAAAGTATTGTTTTCGTAAAAATGTTCGAATTTGAATTTTCAGTTGAATTATCTGTTTTGGTGCTCCCAGAACCCCAAAAATTGTTTAGTGCAATTATCTGTGTTGGTGCTCCCTGAACCCAATAATATTTTTAGTGGAATTTTTTGTTTTGGTGCTCCCTGAACCCAAAAAAGTGTTTTTAGAGTGGTGTCTGTCTGTCAGTCTGTCTGTATGTATACACGACCAGAGAGGACACTATTGGTCCGATTTTCATGAAATTTGGTATGTAGGTACTAAACCCTAATATCTCCAGGCGTTTTTTTCGTTTTTTCGAATTTTTAATTTTTAAGTTTAATTTACCCCTAAAACCCATAAAAAACGACAAAAATGCAAATTTCTCAAAAACAGCTCTAACGATTTTGATAAAATTTTCAGTATTTATAGTGCTTAAGATGCCAAACAAAATGACACCACCCGCTTTTATCAAAACTTCGGCGTTTTATAATTATGGGGAAATGTTTAAAAATAAACAAGTTTGTGTTGTCAATCTAGCATCGCGGCAGCGGCCGCACGGGGTAGCACCACGGTAACTAGAACAAGACGGTATGTGTCACGCGCAGGTCGTTGGTGGCTATGACGTCACAGCCACCGAAGCGCCCGGCATCTCTACAGCGATTCGATTTCGCCAGTGACAAGCTTCTTAAAAACATCACCCTACACGACTATTGGGTGAACGGAAAATATACAATCTTTCATGGCATTACATATACACTCTAGGGAATCTAGAGGTGCAATTTTTTTGTAGTAAAACCTTTTTTATCGACAGTAAATTCATAGTTATCTATATATATAAAAATGAATTGCTGTTCGTTAGTCTCGCTAAAACTCGAGAACGGCTAGACCGATTTGGCTAATTTTGGTCTTAAAATGTTTGCAGTAGTTCATAGAAGGTTTATACGTAAAGAAAAATTTGAAGAGTTTCCCAAAAAAGTTTCAAATTTGGAAGAAACTCAACCGCCTTTACTGTATGAACTCAAAACCATAGCTTAAAAAAACAGCTGTTCGTATAAAAAGCTTAGCAACACGTTATGTTTGTTTACAATCATTACCATAGCAACATTACTTAGCAAATTTATAATCACTTTAATACTCTTCAAAACTAACAGCTTTTTAAGGTTAGATTGAAAAACTATAAACAAACACAAGGAAAAATCAACGAAAAATGCTTACAGAATATTGGAATGTTTGGAATGTTCGACTCAAACATTGGTTATTAAATACCTATCTATAGAGGCCTACTTAGAGATATGCTGTTTAAAATATTGTTTATATAAAATATATCATAACTATGAATTTTTTAATACTTTTCAAAATATATTTTCGCTATCAATAATAATAATAACAAACAAATTATTTGACACCATGCATAACCATAAACATACACGAGTTTAAACATATTATATTGAAAACTAAACAAACAATCTGAATTAAACTAAATGCCATTAAAATATCACATTCATAGCTTTATTTTGATATATAATTGCATATTTAATTACTAAACAATATCTTATACTAATTAGGCCTATACATTTAAAATTACAAACTCTATTTGAACCAGTTTGTTACATCCTAAATTAACGCGGATGTTACAAAGTGATTCAAATATCTTTTCTACGACCCCCAGCTAATTTAAACCCTCGCACAGAAAGGGTTAAAAGAAATTCGTAATTTTAGGGCGGTTTGGGGGGGGGGGGCAAAGTGACTAAAAATCCCTATAAGAACGAATTGGAATGACATTTGGTACGTAGCTTCCTTTTAGGCTGTAGGTGCTCGCAACATTGTCAATGAAATTAAGTGAAAGTCAAAATTAGTAAAAACTATAAATTAAAACGACACATTTGTGTAAAAATTAACATAACTAACCCAGCAAATCGTTGTTTGCGTAAATAGTTCGTGTAAGTCAATCTGCTTCTGCTAGGCGGGAAGCATGAGACGGTGGCAGTGACGTCATCTAAGCTCAGAGTTACTGCGCAGCTGTCTCGTGACACATACCGTGTAGTTCTAGTTACCGTGGGTAGCACCACGGTAGCGAGCACGGCCAGTAATTCAAAGGTCGCGCGATCAAATCCCGCCTGGGACAATAATTTTTTTATACGATTGGCGTAGGTAGAATATTATTTTTTTGTTTTGTTCTAAAAAGTAGTAAATAAAATGATTAAAAACAATATTATTTTGACTACAGTAAGTTATGAGAAAGTTTGTGTCAGTTAACTGACACCGTTTATTTCTAAAGTTTTCCGAAATTGTCTTTATAAAATCCATTCCTTCTTTTGTTAACCATATGTTTATATCATATGTTCATGGAACATTATGATTGAATATTCTTTCATATGTACCATTATTTTTGATTTAGATTTGATAGTGAAAAGGTATTTATTTTGTAAGTCCAATTTCATTTTGTTTAGGCTTTCAAAGACTTTTATTATGCATCTGCTGAATTTCAATCATGAAACTATGAATTTGTAGATGAGGTGATTATTATTATTTGCTTTATTATTAATTTTCAGTTATTGTATTATTTGTGTGTTCTCAAATCCAGTTGTATTTACTATGGGTCTTGGTAGGAACACTAAATATACTAAATGGAAGGGTAAACAACGCAAAGTGGAAACTAGAACGAAAACTGGGAATTTATAGGAATATTAGTATAAGATACTGTTTAGTATTTAAATGTACAATTATATATATCAAAATAAAGATACAAATGTGATCTTTTAATGGCTTTTAGTTTAATTCAGATTGTTTGTTTAGTTTTCAATATAATTATGTTTAAACTCATGTATGTTTATGGTTATGCATGATCACTTTGTTAGCAACGGCGTTAATTTAGGATGTAATAAAATGTTTCAAATAGAGTTTTTAATTTTAAATTTATAGTCCAAATTAGTATAAGATATTGTTTAGTATTTAAATATACAATTATATATCAAAATAAAGATAAAAATGTGATCTTTTAATGGCTTTTAGTTTCATTCAGATTGTTTGTTTAGTTTTCAATATAACTATACGGACTCGGAAAAAAAACAGATTATTTTTAATACATAGGCTGAGATTCTTCAAAACCATCAGATTTTTTTGGGTTAGATTGACTAACTTATAGCAAACAAAAACCAAAATCAACTAAAAATGCTTACTATATTTTAATTCAATTCAAACATTGGTTGTTACATAATATATATAACAGCTAAGTTGGATCAAAAACTGAACATAATTTTAGGTTAGGCCTACAATGAAAAAAAAACACGTTTATTTGCAACCAATTTAAAATCAGGTTTTTTACAAATTTTCCCAACTTTCAGTTTTATTAGATTAGGTGAAAGCAAACAAAAGGTTTACTTACTATCTATACTAATATTATAAAGAGGTAAAGTTTGTTTTTTTGTAGGGGGTAGGCTAATCTCTGGCACTACTGAACCGATTGAAAAAATAGTTTTACTAATAAAAAGCTACACTATCCCTGAGTAACATAGGCTATAATTCATTTCGATAAAAACCTTCTTTTATTTCAATATTTATAAATTTAGTCAGAAAAAGTTCTTAGGTTAGGCCTAGAATGATAAAATAACACATGTATTTACAATTATTACCATACCAACCAATTGAATAAAATAACAGATAATATAGCTGTTTGCTCCAATATTTCCATTAACAGCTGATTTCAAAATTTGTAGCAATTATTTTTGTATTTCTAGCTTTTATGTTAGGGTTTTAAAGTGTAGACTTGAGCCTTGCTGGTTCTTTTAACCATTATTATAACTGCTGTTATAAAATATAAGAAATAATTTAATTTGAACATTTAACATTATTCACCATCTTAGTTTTGAGGTTATTACTATAAATAAAACATAACATATGTTCTTAGAAGGTTCCATTGGGGGTTGGCGTGCGGAGCACGCAGGGGTCGCCCCTAGTTTTACTTTAAGAAAAAAAATACAGCTTTCGTTTTTTGACAAAAACAACACAAAAATATGCTTAATAGTGAAGGTATGTTTTGGTTATTAGTGAATTTCCATAGGAAAAATGAGCTATTGCAGTGGCCCTTATGGTGAGACCCAAGGTCGGGAGTATCAAATGAGCACCGATCATGGTCCCCAGAACACGTTTTGGGGTGTCATTAAAATTCATATATATATATGTATATATGTGTTCGCACTCTAGCGGCCGCATTTTAAGTCCGATTTGGTCAAAATTTGGTACACGTGTTGGTTGTCTTTGTGGCTCGGACGAGTTCGTTAGCCAAAAAAATCCAACAACCGGAAGTACGTTTTTTTGACCGGAAGTAACTATTTTTTGAGATTTTTAATACGAGAATGAAATTTTTTAG
>JAGFPH010017216.1:0-18025 GCA_018207615.1 Philaenus spumarius
TAAAATCTGAACTTTATATTATTTATTGAATTTGAATTGCAGTTCTTCAGTGTGGAACTATTGTTATGTATTTGTGGCGTGTTTTATTCGTCCGAAAGTTCGTGTAAACTTACGAAATAAAAGGAATGTTTGCTGGGTAGGACGTAAGGGAACGCGTGAGGTACAACAATATAATAAACACTTTATATTTAGTGGTGACAAGTTCGTTGGCCTTGAAAAAGCAATGTCACGAAATCAGCTGATATCACAGACCGTTAATTCCTTCAAGTGTAACTTCGCACGCACAGATACGTTACTCCTGCTGATCTTTATGTTGCCAAAGTCACGCTAGAGCGAGTTCAACCACGGGGGCGAAGGGAGGGAGTGCATTTAAATGGTGTTAGTGAAGTTGCCGCGAGAGAATTATTGTCGATCTCATTTTGTATAGACAACAAATTATATTGCAGACGAATCTTGAGAATTTAAATTCCAAAGAAATTAAAGATCACTTTGACGGTTTGAGTTGAATGTAGTTTAATTTTTGCTTTTATACATTTCAAGTTATATCTATACTAATATTATAAAGAGATAAAATTTTGTTTGTTTTTATGTAGAGGGTAATCTCTGGAACTACTGAACCGATTGAAGAAATATTTTTACTAATAAAAAGCTACACTATCCCTGAGTAACATAGGCTGTAATTAATTTTGATGAAAACATTTTTTATTTCAATATTTGTAAATTTGGTCGGAAAAAAATCTTAGCTTAGGCCTAGACTGATGTACCAACACATGTTTCTTGAACGTATTTACATTCATTACCATAGCAACCAATTGAATAGAATAACAGAAAAAACAGCTGTTTGCTCTAATGTTTCCATTAACAGCTGATTTCAAACTTTGAAGCAATTGTTTGTATCTCTAACTTTTAGGTTTTTGTTAAAGTGTACACCTGAGCCTTGCAGGTTCTTTTAACCTTTATTATAACTGGTGTTTTAAAATATACGAAAGATGTAAATAAGAAAATATAAAGGTGTTTTACGGGTGACGCACACAAAGAAAGAATTTTGCAAAATTATTATTTTAATGCGTAGAAATAGTGAAAGTTCTAATAAACAGCTGTTCGGATCAAAAACTTAGCAACACATGTTTGTTTAATTCATTGCCATAGCGACCAACTTAGCAAATTTAGAATCGGTTTATTTTTCTTCACCAGCAACAGCTTTTTTAGGTTGGATTAACAAACTAGAAGCAAACACAAACAATAAACGTTAAAAGATAACTGCCACATACTTACTCCCAGTTGAAACTTTATACCTTCATAAGAGTAGCATAGGAGGTGGTTATTTAGAATTGAAAAAGTAGGAAAATGTTACCATGGAAAGTATTAGATGCATGTAACACACATCCATATTATATTATTATTATTATTTAAACTATTTGATCGATTTTGAACAAATTTGCACAAAACATGTCAACTAGGCCTGTATAGATGCACTAAAAAAGGTTTTGACAATTTTTGCAATAACCCCAAAAAATTAGTTATTATTATTATTATTATCTAAACGAGAATTTTTAGAAAGATTCTGTTTTTTGCATATGGTAGGGTACATTAAGGGCTACAAATAAGCCAAATTTTATCAAAATCGTTAATATAGCCGTGAAAATTTGTGAAATTTTTTGTGAAAATTTGATTTTCCTCGTTTTTTGGCCATTTTGGGGGGTACAACCCCTTAAAAATCAAAAATTTTAAAAAATGGAAAAAAAACGCTTGGAGATATTTCAGAACTACACCTACACACCAAATTTCATCAAAATCGGACCGTTGGTATGGTCTCCAGGTCTGTACACATCCTTACAGACACACAGACACACGGACAGACATTACAAAAAAAAACAGTTTTTCAGCTCAGCACCAAAACAAATAATTCCACTAAAAATATTTTTAGGTTCAGGGAGCTCCAACACAGATAATTCCACTAAACATTTGTTTGGGGTTCAGGGAGCACCAAAACAGATAATTCCACTAAACATTTGTTTGGGGTTCAGGGAGCACCAAAACAGATAGTTTCACTAAAAATTCAAATTCGAAAATTTGGACGAAAACAATCCTTTCTCCATATACTACGTAGGCCCTATAGGGTGAAGAAAGTAAGAATCTACGAAAAATGCTTACCGTATTATAAAATTCAATTCAAACATCTGTTGTTACATATTATTTTGTTTTCTTTAGTTGGTAATATCAAAATTGATTATTGATTAAATATTAATGTTGAAATGACAACGCATACCTCAATGCGAATTATTAGGGTTGGTCGTGTCTATTTCTATCTCTGTTTTACAGTATCGGTAATCGCTCAGTCATCATTTCCGTGAAATGTCAATGTGTAGGCTACAATAATCTGTTTGCATAGGCTTTACAATGAGTCGTCACTGGGGTCGGTGAGCGAAGCGACCAAGGACGGAACACCTTGTTGGGTATAATTTAACTAATGACAAAACAATATTATTCACCTTAATTAAAATCATATTCAATACTTACCATAAATGATAATTATGAAATTAAAATAGTAAGGTACAAGGAGTGTAGTCTAATTTTACAGTATATCTAAAGTTGTCTATCGCGGTTGTATTTTAGTCCTGTGGTAACTTATAACTTGTTAAGGCGCACTATAGGCAAAACAAGTACGTAGATGTACTGCGTGCCATGTCTGCGCCGCCCCATAATACAATAGACTATAATTATTAGCCCGTTGACGATTTATTATCATATAACATTGTACCTCAATTTAAATAAACCTATGATGGTACATTAAGGGTCGACTTTAGCTGTCATCCATGTTGGCTGACACTCCATAACACCAATGTTAAATTAAAATCCAAATTTTTCCTTAATTTTTTATCGGATAATTATGAACGATATGTCATTTTAAAGCTATGGCCAATATGCATGCAAATGGCTTTTTCAAAACTAAGAAAAACATTATGTTTAATATTTATTAACAATTTTAAACATTAATTTTAAACATTTTTTTATGTTGTCACTATTAATTATAGCGAAAAACTACCAAGCCATTTGCATGAAGAATTTGGTAGTTTTTCTACAAAAACGAGTGTACGTCCGTACGTGAGTAACGTATAATATAACAGCTGGTTTCACCCATCGTCTGTAATACTTAAACAAACCCAGTGTTGCTTATACTTTGCGGTCATGTTTACAAATTCAATCGTTACAATTTCTTATGAAGTTGATTTTTACTTTCTCCACCCTATACGTAGTATATGGAGAAAGTATTGTTTTCGTAAAAATGTTCGAATTTGAATTTTCAGTTGAATTATCTGTTTTGGTGCTCCCAGAACCCCAAAAAATTGTTTAGTGCAATTATCTGTGTTGGTGCTCCCTGAACCCAAAAATATTTTTAGTGGAATTTTTTGTTTTGGTGCTCCCTGAACCCAAAAAAGTGTTTTTAACGTGGTGTCTGTCTGTCAGTGTGTCAGTATGTATTCACGACCAGAGGGGACACTATTGGTCCGATTTTCATGAAATTTGGTATGTAGGTACTAAACCCTAATATCTCCAGGAGTTTTTTCATTTTTTTTGAATTTTTAATTTTTAAGGGTAATTTACCCCTAAAAACCAATAAAAAACGACAAAAATGCAAATTTCCCAAAAACGGCTCTAACGATTTTGATCAAATTTTCAGTATTTATAGTGCTTAAGATGCCAAACAAAATGACACCACCCGCTTTTATCAAAACTTCGGCGTTTCATAACTATGGGGAAATGTTAAAAAATAAACAAGTTTATGTTGTCAATCTAGCATCACGGCGACGGCCGCACGGGGTAGCACAACAGTAGCGAGGACGGCCAGTAATTCAAAGGTCGCGCGATCGAATCCCGCCTGGGACAATAACTTTTTTATACGATTGACGTAGGTAGAATATTATTTTTTTGTTTTGTTCTAAAAAGTAGTAAATAAAATGATTAAAAACAATATTATTTTGACTACAGTAAGTTGGGAGAAAGTTTGTGTCAGTTAACTGATACCGTTTATTTTAAATGAGTTGTAGAACTAATTTATTTGATAATATTTGCTTTGAGGTTATAAACTGTTTATAAATACTACCTTTTATCATCAAACTATTCCTTTATACAAATTTAAATAAGAAATACCTATTCTTTTAACTTCGGAAATATTCGTACATCTTCGTATAACGTATAAACATATTCCATTATTAATTTCTTGACTATAATATTAATAACTTCTAAATCATTTGATCGATGAATATGAAATAAAAATCAATTAAAATATAATATTTTTATCTTTCTTTAAATATATAATAACATACATAAACACAAAATTGTAACAAATTAATATTCCTACAGTTTTACAATACTTATAATTGTACACATTTACCGAGTTAAAAATTCCCGTCAGCATAGTCAGGTAGGCCTAGATAAAGTCTGTTGTTTTTAAATAGTATTTTGTATAAATAATGTATTTCTGATGTCTGTCTAATTAATCTGCCTGTGATTTTTCACTGGGGTTTACCAGTATAAATATACGAGTAATTTAGTAAGCAAATATTATCAGTATTTTTGTGTGTTTTGCAAAGCGATTGTACTGCACCGTCGGTAAGACCTGGCGAAACGCCAACATGTAAATGTCTTCTTGAATTACAAGCGAACAGGAACTAACATGTTTTATGTATTTACAGTAAGGAAACTGTGTTAGCTAATGAATAGCGGCGGGAACACAATGCCAGTGGCGCAATCTGGGTCGGAATCGTAAAACGCAATACATAAAATATTCTTTTCTTGTTCTTTTTTAAAGACGACACACACAGACACATTTAAATGGATTAAATGGAAATTTGTTTGTTAAATATATCTTCTACTAGTAGTCGTGCCCGTCGTAGTCCGTGTTGAAAATAAGAAAAACTTAACAAGCTTTACAGGAAATGATGTATTTGTAAAAAGGAAACGTCTTATGACTAAACAAAAATAAACAAATAGTGTTCAAGTTTTATTCTATCAAGTACAATATCTTTTCAAGGGTCAAGTTCAATTTTTGTAACGCGTAACGAAAAAGCGTTATCGAGTTGGTTGCTATGGTAATGAATGTAAATACATTCAAGAAACATGTGTTTTGGTTCATCAATTTAAGTTAGGAGACGTTCGGTTCCGTCCGGCGTAGTTCGGATATTATCGTCAAGCGCTGGTATTAACAATTAAAAGTGAGTTCAATTATCTGACTATTGCAATTTTGTAATGTAGATTCAAGAAATGGAAATTATGTGTAAAGTATTTACTGTTTCCATACGTTTAATGTTATTATAATAAAGGTGTAGAATTAAATATAACCTCAAAGCTAAGATGTTAAACACAGTTAAATGTCCATTCATTGTAAATACATTCAATAAAAATAAAGTGTTGGTTCATCCGTCTAGGCCTAACCTAAATTTATTGTTTGTATGTTTAATTTATTTTACCTGCCTTAACGGCAACATACACAAATCATTTATGTTTTGTGCACATTTGTGACACAGTATGTTTCGAATGTTATAATTTTAATCTTTCAATTGCCGTTATTATTAGTTTGTTTTTATGCAAGTATTACTGTTTCCATACGTTTAATGTTATTATAATAAAGGTGTAGAATTAATTATAACACCGAAGCTAAGATGGTAAACACAGTTAAATGGCCATTCATTGTAAATACATTCAATACAAATAAAATGTTAAGTCATCAGTCTAGGCCTAACCTAAATTTATTGTTTGTATGTTTAATTTATTTTTCCTGCCTTAACGGCAACATACACAAATCATTTATGTTTTGTGCACATTTGCGGCACAGTACGTTTCGAATGTTATAATTTTAATCTTTCAATTGCTGTTTATTATTAGTTTGTTTTTTATACAAGTATTACTGTTTCCATACGTTTAATGTTATTATAATAAAGGTGTATAATTAAATATAACCTCAAAGCTAAGATGGTAAACATTCATTGTAAATGTCCATTCATTGTAAATACATTCAATACAAATAAAATGCTGGTTCATCACTCTAGGCCTAACCTAAAATTCTTGTGCGTATGTTGCCGTTAAAGCAGGTAAAATTAATTCAACATACACACAATTAGGTTAGGCCTAGACTGGTTATATTAGAACTTGAAGAAAATGCGTGATGAACCTCGTTCCTGACGGTTGTCCCACGACCGCACACATGTTTTCTTCGTGTTTGCTTTTAGTTTGTTAATCTAACCTAAAAACACGTTGGTTTTTAAGAATAATAAACTGATTGTAAATTCGCTAAGTTGGTTGCTATGGTAATTAATGTAAACAAACTCGTGTTGTTGAATTTAGGACTAGGAGTGAACCTCCGAATGTCCACTATATTTACGCTTTAAAATTCAAATTTAGGGAAATGCTTTCTTTGTGTGCGTCCTGTCTAACCGGAACGTGCCTCGTTTTGGACGTAAAACAGAATATTGCAGACAGTAAGACTTCTATATAACACTTTCTGTATTAATTGTGTTACTACTTGCCATGTTCTTTGAATACCTTTATTTTGTAAAATATTTGATGAACTGTTAATGCTAAACTCATCTACCGAGCTATCATTTCCATCCAAATTTGATCAGCCTAATTCAGGCCAACTTAACCTGCACCGAGTTTAAGCAAAACAAACTTACTACACTCCGCGTGGAATATCTTGACCTGTGGCCTACGTCACTGGAGGGGGAGGGAGGCCGTCCGTCTTGACAAATAAACAACGCCCATTGGTTAGTACAAGGTCGCGCTTGCGCCAGAGCCCTTCCCCAGCCCACCCTGTAAACTGTTCATATTTTAACGGTTGGCACAGCTCAAGATATTCCGAGCGCAGTGTACAATAACTTACATAAGACTTGGCCTACACCTAAACAAATCCAAACTACGATTTTGAGCTAACAGACCAATCAACGTTGCAGATGACGCTGTCAGAATGGCAGATCCGCCAACTGTGCCTCACCACACGTCAGATATTGATGGAACAACCGATGCTGCTGGAACTAGAAGCTCCTGTCAATATCGTAGGAGACATCCACGGACAGTTTGAGGACTTGCTCCGTCACTTCGACAAGTTGGGCTATCCACCGCACACCAACTATCTGTTTCTGGGCGATTACGTTGACAGGTAATATGTAGACGGTATCCGTGTATTTTTAACTTGTAGGCCTACAGTTGATGTTAACAGAGAAATTGTTATTTGTTTTTTTAATAATTTAGGTTTTTTTAAGGTAATTCTGTAAAAGCATAGAACCATTGTATTTTGACAATCTAATAGAACTTCGATCCAATTTCAATCCACTGGAAATTCGACGATAGTGGCGCTATCTATTGGGGAAACGACGGAAGCGGTGTGAAGCACCGATGCTACCAATGATTTCTCCCTAGCGCTACCTCGCGGCGCGATCATGCACTATTTTCCCGACAACCTTTTTTTCGGCACACAGCCCCCGTACGCATACAAAATCTATTTTATTACTCATGATCTATGATAGAACGCAAGTGTTTGTTATTAGCGAATTTCCACAGGTAAGAAGAGCTTTTGCGGTGACTCTTGTAGTGAGACTGGTGAGAGTTAAGGTGTGAGTGGTCAATGAGTAACGATCATGGTCCCAAGAACACGTTTTGGGGTGTCTTAAAATGTTGACATACATGTGTGTGTTCGCACTCTAACGGTCGCATTGTACTTCTGTTTCGGTTCGGATTTGGTACGTTGATTTTTTAAGTCGCTCGACCTAGTTGGTTAGTCAAAAAAATCGAACAACCTGAAGTAAAATTGTTTAGATCTTTCGTACAAGAGTGAATTCTTTTTTTGGTGTTTTATCTAAAAAAAAAACGAATTAAGGATATTATTCTTAAAATTTTGTTTTTATATATTACCTTATATTCCCTCTGGTTCTATCAAAATTGATGAAAACGTAAAAAACCTTGGACGTACCCGGGCGAAATCCACGTGGGGTGACAACCGTGATACAAACTCGCGAAGCTAAGCAGTCCACAGTCCGAGGCCGCGAGGGCGGGGTGCAAACTCGCAAAGCAAGTTTTTCTGCTGTAACCGGAAAGCCCGGGGCTTGATGTTGACGTACAAACAAATTCTATACTCATGTATTTCGTACACGCAGGCAGCTATTCAGCGCCTTCGCGAGTAGACCAATTTCCCAAATAGTTGGTTGAAACCCTAAAACATATAAACTTGATTTTGAAAATTCGCTCAACTGACGTCAGCGTTTCATGCATATCAATGTGTAAAAACAGTATAACATATACAGGGTGGTTATAAAGTCACTCCCCCCCCCCTTTAACTTTTTTGTTTGTTAAAACAAACAAATATCCTTGCGGTAACGTTACTAACTTAGCCCAAAGTATCTTTTGAAGCAATCGGAAATTTTGAGTGTCCCCTAAAAATGGGGGATTTTGGGGGCAAATCAAAATGTTTAAATGAGAAGTAAATATGGTCACGTGATACCTCATTTTAAAGGTCTATTTAAGACTAGGAAAATGACTTAAAGAAAATAAAAATCGGACAACCCAAAACAAAATGGCGGCATTAAACGTGTTGAAATAAATCGACATAAAGTTGCTAATATCTCGAAAAGGAAGAGTTTTTAGAAAAAATATCAAGAGACGAAACATTTTTATTTCAATGTTTTTCGCCTACAAAATTGCATCGAAATCGATTTCGTAAATTTTAGTTTTTACAAAATTTTCTAAGATGAAGGAGTAAAAATAAAATTTACGAAATAGATTTTAAAGCAATTTTTTAAGTCAAGCACTTTGTAATAAACATTTTTTGTCTCCTGAATTTTTTTCTAAAAACTCTTCCTTTTTGAGATATTAGCAACTTTATGTCGATTTATTTCAACACGTTTAGGGCCGCCATTTTGTTTTGGATGGTCCGATTTTTATTTTCTTTATGTATTTTCCTGGTCTTAAATAGACCTTTAAAATGAGGTATCACACGACCACTTCCCATTTATAAATTTTGAGTTGCTCCCAAAATCCCCCATTTTTAGGGGACACTCAAAATTTCCGATTGCTTCAAAAGGTACTTTGTGATAAGTTAGTATCGTTCCCCAAAGGATATTTGTTTGTTTTAACGAACACAAAAGTTAAAGAAAGAGGGAAGTGACTTTATAACCACCCTGTATGTGTTCGTACTCTTTATTTTATATATTTTATTATATTTTACGTCCGATTTGCTCCAAATTTGGTACACGTTGTTTCTATAAGTAGTTTGACAGAGTTCGATAGCAAACAAAATTAAACTACCGGAACCATTGTTTTAGTAAAGTTATCAGTCTCTAGGCCTAAAATAAAATTATGTTTAATTTATTTTACCTGCCTTAACGGCAACATACTCATATAATTTATGTTTTTGCGCACATCTTTGCACAGTACGTTTTAAATTATATAAGTTTCATTTTTCAACTGTCGTTTTTCAGTTTTTCATAATGTTGCTTATTTACTGGTATTACAGCTGTGGGTTTAAAGGCCAACTTGATCCTGTGAATTTGTTCCGACTGAATTTACAAATATTGAAATAAAAAATGTTTTTATCAATATAAATTCTAGCCTATGTTACTCGGGGATAGTGTAGCTTATTATTTTTTTAAATTCAATTGGTAGAATAATTTCAAAAACATTTTGTTAAAAACCTTTCTCAACTCACGTCAGCCGTTCAACTGCGTAACGAATTATTTATACTTTGAGAAATTGCCCGCATAACTCTTACGCTTTCCTATATCAGAACTTATTGTACGATTCATTTAGTAAATTTCACTTCCTATTTCGAACTGCACAACCTTGAATCGTTCAACGGTAGAGTTCCCGAACAGATGTATCGCAGACAAATCAATCACGTAGATTGTTATGCCAAGGCCCGCCACAGATGGGACGTCTCCGTATAAATCTTTCATTTTATTCCTTATCTGGGACTTGCCAAAAGTAGATTCGGCACGAACCTGTGAATAACGTGATGGCCTACAGTCCGACCCTATCCGATGGGACTTGTTCGCTGAATATTTTGTGTACTTTGACTTCCAGCAGAGGTAAAAACTTTCACTGGAATATAATTTAAGGTTAAAAACTTTGGGCAATTTCGGACGGTAAGAATAACTGATATTGTTGTTAGCGAATTTCCGTAGAAAAGATGAGCTATTGCAGTGAGACCTGAGGTCGAAAGTGGTCTATGAGCACCGATCAAGGTCCCCAGAACACGTTTTGGGGTGTCATTTAAAAATTGTATATATACAATGTGGTTGTAAAATCACTTCCACTTTATCTTGGTTATTTGTCGAGATAGCTAAATGCTGGCTGCGGCAATATTCGTTGCTTGACGAACGTAAAGTTGTACGATTTTGGTCGAAAGGGGTTGGCGGGGGTGGGGTAAATCAAAATGTTCAAATGGGACCAATAGTCGTGTGATACATCACTGTAAAGGACCTGTTGAGACAAGAATTTTAACGTAAATAAATTTTTTTAGGACACCCCTTAATCAAATTTGTGACCATTTATGTGATATTAGTAAAACAGTGAAAAAACAGATTTCACTCCCTCAAAATTTAACATTATTTTGATAACATTTGAATTCCGTTTACACGAAATTTCTCAGGTTATATAATTATATAAACCTATATAAATTAATTAGTTTTGAGTATTGGTCTGAAACGTATAGAAACGAAGTCCTACCCTCCTCCGACCAACTGTTTTCAAGGTTGGGTCGAGTGTAATAGATCTTGTTTTCTTCAAAAATACAGCTAAATATAATTTACCAATTTTGGATGATATTGTAAGTGTTCCGGTACTAATTGCACTTCAAAAAGGCCGTAGGTAGGAAAACTTTTCGGGGGTAGGGGGTCAGGTTAGGTCCGGGGATTTGAATTTAAACCATTTTAACAAATTCACTGCTAAAGACGCACTTGTGAGCTTGACAGTGAACGCTATGAGAAGTGACCGATGCACAGCGCTTTTCGTGCTTCGCACGCCAACCCCCTTATTGGGAGTATTTTCAATACACAGAGCATTGCGTGCTTCGCACGTCAATTTTAAGCCTATGTGCGTCCGCTTTAAAATATTAGTGATTATTACGTTAAAAGGTTCAAAAATAAAAAATAAAGTAATTTCTACTCATTTAGGCTATACAGTAAATATAAAAAATTAAAGGTCAGCTACTAGCATATGAAATACGAAATTTTCGTAGCAGTGAACGTGTTAAACACCAATTTCCATGCTTATTTAAAACAATTTGATACAGTTACCCATGTAAAATATTGTAGGACGTAAGTAAGGATGATGAATGATTTTGTTTTGTTGGAGTAAAGTATTTTTGTTGAACCTTCATAGTTTTCTTATTAATAGATCAGATCAAGCTCACAAGAGAGTAAGGCTGTAACCTACTGCATCCATGTGTATTGTACGTTGTAGTTTAATCAAGTAAATCTAAATATCAGTATGCGTGCAATGCACAATGATGTAAAATATGTTGCTGGATCCTCTGTTGTGTTGTCTATCTTATAATTTAATTTGCACTTTTTAAACCTAGTATTCATTTTTACTACTAAATTTCGGGGAGGGGGCTGGCTCTATCCTTGCACTTCACTAATATACAGGGTGAGTCACTATTGACTACATTAATTTTAACAGTTGATTCTACTTATCAAAGGAACAAAAAAATTTATATAAGCCCTTGTCTGACCTTAACCGTTTAGCTGTCATGGCGGATTTTGTGATTTTTTTAGTACACGACTCGGTACTATTAGTTTGACTATAAAAACCACACTAATGTAGTTATGACATGGAAAGTAATACCATTTGAAAGAGCATTGAATTTCCTATAAATTAAACAGTACCCAAATAATAACTCCTTACACAACGTTTTTTTTAATAACTTTGACAGCTTCTGAACTCCTACGTGATGAACTGAATTTGAAGGCGACCGTGAGGGAATTCAGAAAAAGACTTCGAATGTGTATCAGGGTAAACGGTGGACATTTTGAAAATCTTCTCAAATGATGAAATTCGGTTGAGAGCCGTGATACCATGTTATTTTTCTGTGTGAGCTAAAGATTTCGTTCAGTGTCTATTCATTTTAATAAAAACAAATCCAGTAAAAAAAATGTTGCATTTATTTTTCGTATCAAAAAACAGCTGATTATAACGTTTTTAATTTCCAATCAGCTGATTCAGTCAACAGATTCAGCTGGTAAAGAAATTACAGATACAGTAATTAGTTTGGTGTTTAGAACCAATACGATAAATCCTAATGCTGTACCTAAACAACATGTTTATGAAATTTCAACATTTTTCTATGTATGACCCCTTAATATTTATACATCATTTTAAAGATAAATAAATAAGGAAGTTTTTTATGTAATTGAACATAAGAATACGAAAAATTTCATTGATTTAATTGAGCCTTAAAGTTTAAAGGAAAAAGTCTGTAACGATAATTTTTAACTTTAAAGTTATTGAAAAAATTTTGTATAAGGAGTTATTATTTGGGTACTATGTTTAATTATTAGAAAATTTAACGCTCTTTCAAATGGTATTACTTTCCATGTCATAACTACATTAGTGTGGTTTTTATCGTCAAACTAACAGTACCAAGTCGTGTAATTTGGAAAAATCACAAAATACGCCATGACAGCTAAACGGTTAAGGTCAGACAAGGGCTTATATACATTTTTTGTTCCTTTTGATAAGTAGAATCAACTGTTAAAATTAACTTAGTCAGTAGTGACTCACCCTGTATAATTTCAAATTATTCCATCTATTTGTATTCAGTAATCGTATGGAGACCAATTTTTACATACCGTACATATGAAAAAAAACGTTTTTTACCTGGTATACATATATTTCAGTGTAAATATTCTAAGAAAGGGTGAACATGTGCGAAAAGTAGCGGCTATACGGTTTTCCCTCATCCACAACCCCCCCCCCCCACCATCCCCAACCCGACACTGCATTATTAAAGTTATAGGCTTACCGGTGCACAGGGAATTGAGCCATACATAAAACAGTACTTTGGAACGTTAGTCTACAAAAATCTATAACCTCTTACACTTCACTTAGCCGAGAGTTAAGCGAGCTATTCACGAGGTACATTTAGCGCGGCAGTACTTTGCACTTTTTGTTACACTTTTACATGTACCGTACGTACAAATTGGTTTCCATACCATTATTTAATACGAAATGGATGGAATAACTTCCCCGTTTCCCGACCACTCTTCGCCGATTCAAGTGACTCTGTCCTAATCAATAGCAATTTTCGTGAAATTATCAGGGTAATCTGTTTGCATGTGCTTCTTCGCGAAAGTAGGTAGGATCTTGGCGTGTCAACCGTTAGTTGATTTTTAATGACACCCCAAAACTTGTTATGGGGGCCATGATCGATGCTCATTTGCTACCTTGGGCCTTACCATAAGGGCCACTGCAATAGCTCATTTTTCCTATGGAAGTTCGCTCATAAGCAATTACATCCAATCAAGCGTTTCAAAATGGCGGCTGTTTGAAAATTTCAAAGCGAATTTTCCAACTGCGAGCGAAGCGTCCAGGGGCAGAGCCCCTAGTATTTTTAATACGCCCTGTCCTAATCAACCACAAGGCACTTCAAAATTAATTTTTCCGTATATTTAACAAAAACATGTCAAGACCCCTTCCTTTAATTCTTTGTCAGAAGGTAACTGATCGGATGAAAGAAATAGCTAAGTTAAAGAATAACAGAATATGTACATACAATGGCTGATTTCACACTTGCCGACACGACACCGACTCGGCACCGACACGATATCGGAACGATGTTGTCGGTCATGAAAACTTACCGACATATCGGTGTCGTGTCGTTACAGGCGCCGACATGTCGGCGAGCTTCTGGTCTCCCTTCTTTATCGATACGATATCGTCTCAGTTTGTTTACCGGTTGCTATGGTAATCAATCAATAATAATTTGGCCTCGTTAAATATTTTTTTCTGTTAGATAAAATAATAAATATGTCTCATTTTAAATATGAAGTTGTGACATTAATTGAACTTATTTGTAAGCCCTGTTTGTTTTTTACTGAAGACATGAACAAACAATTTTTCACCGAATAAAGATATCGGAAAATAATTTTTATAGGCCCATAAATTTGATCAGTATTTGTGCAAGGTTAGGCCTAGAAAGTAATTTTAAGTCTAGGCCTAACCTAAAATCATTGTATATATTTTGCCGTTATGATAGGTAAAATAAATTAAACAAACACACAATAATTTTAGGTTAGGCCTGGACAGTGAACCAACATTTTATGTTTATTGAATGTATTTACAATAAATGGACATTTAACTGTGTTCACCATCTTAGCTTTGATGTTATAATTAATTCTACACCTTTATTGTAATAACATTAAACGTATGGAAACAGCAAATATTTGTATAAAAAACAATCTAATAATAAACGGCAATTGAAAGATTAAAATTATGTGTGTATGTTGCCGTTAAGGCTGGTAAAAGAATTGAAGAAAAGGCGTGATGAACTTCGTTCCTGACGGGGGTCCCACGACAGCACATTTACTTTTTACTTTCTCACTATACTATAGTATATTACTTTCTCACTATACTATAGTATAGAGAAAGTATAGTGATCGCAAAAAAAATCGATGTTGAGATTTTTGTGGAAATATCCGTTTTGGGACCCCCTGAGTCCAAAAAAGTGGTTTTTACAAAATGTCTGTCTGTATGTCTGTATGTATGTATGTCTGTATGTCTGTATGTCTGTGTGTCTGTATGTATGTATGTCTGTATGTCTGTATGTATGTATGTCTGTATGTCTGTATGTCTGTATGTCTGTATGTATGTATGTCTGTATGTCTGTATGTCTGTATGTATGTATGTCTGTATGTCTGTATGTCTGTATGTATGTCTGTATGTCTGTATGTATTGCAGCGGAAAATGTCCGTGCAATTCCCGAAATTTTGAATTTTTCAAATAATTTTTTGAATAATTCAATCTTTCTAGACTACTACGGGCATCATACGTATGTAGGTCTTAGAAATGCAAGTCAGGGCAAGATGAGAGTTAGCTGGCGAAAAACGGCAAAAGTAACTTAGCCGAAATTATCTGATTTCTGAGGGAATAGCCGGGATTTAGGAATTTGCGAATTAGTGGTTTTATGTGGTCAATGCATTACGCTAAACGCTTATGTATTGGACATCTAATTCCCGAAACGTAATAAGGGAAATTGCTTACGTAATATGCGTTCAAAGTTAAACAAAAAATTCAATTTAACTCAAAATCCAAAAGTAAGGGCATTTTTGGATTCAGGAAAAAATTCCAAAAAAGAAATGTCATAAGACAAAAGGTCATAATATTAATATTAAAGAAAATGCTTTAAAGTGGCGAATTTTGTATAATAAAAAAGTACATAAAAAATAAAGTTATTTTAAATAGAATGTATACAAAGTATTATTTAAGTAAAGTTTTAATGGAAAATTAAAAGAAAAAGTTAAATATAATTTGAATGGAAAGGTGACAATTGTAAAACCTTTAAGAACAAAAGTTAAGGTAAAATAAAGTTTTAAAGTCCATAAATAATTAAAATAGATTAGTAGCTAAACAAATTGTATAATGATCCAGTATATAAAATAAATTTCGGTAATATAAAGTAAAGAACAAATAGAGTAAATTCGTAAAACTGCTAAGTCCAAGGAAAACCAGGAAATAAGGTCAAAAGAAGCGAGACTGCGGCTAGTAACATTAAACCACAAGAAAAAGAACTGCAGAAAAGGAAATCGTCGAAAAATGGAAAATGGAAGACTTCATGGCGAAAATCTGCGGAAAGCGGTTGGGACACGCGAAAATGCAAACGAAACGTCCTACAACTACCATTCGAGTTCGTGCGTAAAGAAGAAGATGTGAGAAGAAAGAAAATCCAAGTAGCAGGAAAATCCGATGAAAATTAGTAAAGTTATTAAAGAAAATCCAATAACAATAGAAGAAACGACAAAGAAAGCGCGGCAAATCTCAGCGCAAGGGCGCATGGAGAGAAGAGGGGATGTGGGATTGCCAAAGTTTAGGAACTGAGAAATCAACTAAAAAAATAGTTTTTTAATTAAAATAATTAAAAAGTTAAGAAATGATAAAGGAAAAAAGTCATTAAAATAATTAATACTATAGCAAAGGAAAACAAAATCTTTTATAAATTGCAAATTGGAGGATGCGACAAAAGGGTGCAAAATACCAGCAAGGCCATACCTGATTCGGAGGGAAACTGGGTATAAATACAGGGTACCCAGCGACTCTCGGGCTCGCTCTTTCTTTTTACAAAAATCGTGATTGAGTTTCTAGACATCGTGGGATAACCAGACGAACGGACCTAGGACCATCTGCCAACTTCCAGAAAGAAAACATCTGTAATTCGCAGGCACGAGACAACTTGTGATTCCAGTCGAAGGACATACACTACAACTTATAAGGTCTGTGAAAAGCGAAAATACGTTGCAGATTTTCCCTAAGATTTTGCCTGAGTAAATTCATTAAATTTATTTATTATACTGGGTTAGATATTTTATTAATCTTGTGGTGTATCAAGTTGCATTCATTAAATTAAATTAAAATTTGATTAAAGTAAAAGTTTAAAAATAATAATATTTAATAATAAAGAGATTTAATTAATTAATATTATAAATAGAATAAAAGCAATTTTCAAAGTAAGTAAATTCATAGAAAGTTCTGCCATTTTAGATTAAGTCAATTATTTTTGAATTTATTGTATAAGGTAAAAATTACCAAAGAATTTAAATATTTTGTGTTTCAGTTTTTTTAAATTTCTGTTTGAATTTAAAAGTAATAAATTCAAAGTTTTTATTTTGCAGAACAGAATTAATTTGATTTTATGTTACCTGCCTTGCACATCCAATAGTGTATCCCATGTATTCAGATATTAGAACTTGGTTAAATTATAAGTTAAACGAAAGCACAGATAATTTACGTTACAAGGTTAGTTCCAGTGTACTTACAACTCTGAGGTTACAGAAAGTAAAAAAGAGTCAGTTTAATTGAGCTAGTGTGTTAAATTACTGGGAGTTAAATCAAATTTTTTTTGGTCAAAATATTTAGTAAATTAAATATTTGGCAACAAGTTGCTTCACCTAGGCGAACAGAAAAGCCATTGTCTCCCAGTAGGTGATAGTAATTTATTTTGCAACAGAGCTTGGCGTTCCCAACAAAGTAGTGGAACGTTTCCAGAAAAACAAGCTTTTCGTTGTAGTATGTATGTCTGTATGTCTGTACGTCTGTATGTTTGTATGTCTGTATGTCTGTATGTCTGTATGTCTGTATGTATGTATGTCTGTGTGTCTGTATGTCTGTATGTATGTATGTCTGTATGTCTGTATGTATGTATGTCTGTATGTCTGTATGTATACAAAGCTAGAGAGAAAACTATTCGATCGATTTCAACCAAATGTGCACCAGACATGTCCAGTACGCCTGTATAGATGCACGAAAAAGGGTTTTGAACAATTTTGAAAAACAACCCCCTTTTTGGCCAAAAAACCCCCAAAAAATCAGTTATTATTTTTTTATAAAAAAACGGCTCTAACGATTTTGATAAAATTTGGCTTATTTGTAGCCTTTAATGTGCCCTACCATATACAAAAACCCGCATCTTTCTAAAAATTCTCGTTTAGCTAATAATAATAATAATAATAACTGATTTTGGGGGGGGTTTTGGCCATAAAGGGGGTTGTTTTCAAAATTTTTCAAAACCTTTTTACGTGCATCTATAAAGACCTCATTGACGTGTTTGGTGCAAATTTGTTCGAAATCGATCGAATAGTTTTCTCTCTAGCTAATAATAATAATATTTATTAGTTAATCGCCTACTTTAATAAAAGTATACAAAGCTAGAGAGAAAACTATTCAATCGATTTCAACCAAATTTGCACCAGACATGTCCAGTACGCCTGTATAGATGCACGAAAAAGGGTTTTGAACAATTTTGAGAAAAAAAACCCCTTTTTGG
>JAGFPH010017217.1:0-18024 GCA_018207615.1 Philaenus spumarius
TTTTAAGACTATTTCACGAGCACCCATTTTGAATAGAAATTAAGGATTATATGCATTTCCCAAAAATGGAATTTCATTGTAACAAATTGTAGAGAATAAATCATAAAATTGAACTGTATACCCTTATTGAAAATTTTAAATAGCCATATTAGAACAACTAAACAAAAATCTGACAAACCTAAAGTATACAGTATACAGACGGGAAAAGGTAACGGCTTAACGCGCCTAGGACGTTGAAAATGCACATATTTCACGGAAATACCCGAATAGCCTCGGAACACTAAACCAGGTTTTCCTTATATCAAACGAAAATAGATATAAAAATCATTATACAAATATATCGATTTGTAATAGATACATCGATTTCAAAATGTGCTTTCTCATTGGTTAAAAACTGTCCAATTGCAAGGGTTTACAGAAAACTTCATATCTAAGAAACTAAAAATGTGACGAATGATTGGAAGATCGTGGTAGAAAGTTCAAATTTTGACGAACCCATAGGTGTCCTTATCTTCTTCTCAAAACAAGTCTGTTTAACGGTTATGTGACTTTAAAAAGTGAAGAGTTTGAGTCATTTGCTAATGCTTTCTCGCGCGGTATCAGTTGATTTATACTACAATATTACAACGATGATTACAATTTTAATATACGTTTTGGAAGAAATTTGTAAATACAAAAATTAAAGTTTAAATTATTTCCTTTCCAATGGTTTTTGTTCTATTGAGATAGGTTAATATTTAGTGGGTGAAATATTCGGTACTAGTTATGTTGTCTGAGACTACTCAATAAAGAAAACAAAAATATAATAACCAAAGGGGGGCTGCAGCCCCCCACAGCTCCCTCCCCTGGATCCGCCAATGCTTCCATTAAAAAAAAACGTGCGTCCGGTTGTTGGATTTTTTGGGGTAACAAACTCGTCCGAGCGACTCATACAACCAACCCAACGTATGTACCAAATTTGAAACAAATCGTACTTAAAATGCGACCGATTTAGTTGAGTCTATGTCCAGAACATTGTAAAAACTAATTTTGAAATGAAACTAGGCCTATTCACAGACTGAACAAACAGTAGACTGCTTCTTTCTACAATGAGACAAAAACAATAAAAATCTAGCATACAAGCTATCATAAGTTATTGTAAACACTAGATAGACAGATAAAATAAAAATGCAGTAAAACCGTACCAGTGAGATAACATCGACCAATATCTGGAAGATCAGGATAGCTCAGTGTTGGTCGAGTGTTGCCCCGGAAAGGTAGAGGTCCTGGGTTCAAATCCCGGTCTTGGCCCATGTTTTTTCACTTGTAATTTAATTAATAAAATAAAACCTGAACACAAAATCTCACAATAAATACGTTTACTAACCTCAAACGTTTACTGTTTAGTTACTGTAGCCCGTGCATCACTGATGATGGCGACATTGTCGTTGAAACGCATTGAGGTTAGTAAAAGTATTTATTGCGAGATTTTGTGTTCAGATTTTATTTTATCGAGTTATTTTCTCACAAGACAAACTCATTAGTTATTTACTAGAAAGACAGTTCGGCTATCAGTGAACAAAATATTCTGCGGCCCGTGTACGTGTGAAGTGCCACTGCTGGTGCTGCTTCCGCGCTTTTTAAATTAACTAGGGGCTCTGCCCCTGGACACTTCGCTCGCAGTTGGAAAATTTGCAAAAGAATCTCGTTAATCTTTGGCTCGTTTGTACATAGATTAGTAAAATTATGAAACCAGGCTTAAATGTATGAACAGTAATTACAAGATTAATTATAACCTCAAATACATGCTTTAGAAACGTGAGAGGCTTTCATTACGATTATAGTCCTAGTTCTACTATCTTCTGTCAACTAAAGTTTTGAAACCAGGCCTAAATATAGGCCTAGTAAAAATTATTGCAGGATTAACATAACATCAATACTATGTTTCAGAGATGAGCCAGGCCTATATTACAAAATTTACTATTATAATTTGTCCATCTTTGCCAAGTTAACCTATTTTTTTTTTTACAAAATAAATTGTTAAATCAGGCCCAATTTATTCTAATTCCAACGTGCTAAAACAGTATAAATTAGCTTGTTTTTTAACAGTAATTAAAAACTATCCAATGAACAGCTGATTTTGAATAATACTCAATCTCAGTTCTATTCCACTCTATTTCCAACGTTCTAAAACAGTATAAATTTTCTTGTTTATAAACAGCTGTTTTGATCGTTTTATTTACTACTAGGGGAGACCCCTGCGTGCTCCGCACGCCAACCCCCAACGTAACCTTCTAAAAACATATGTTATGTTTTATTTATAATAAAGGTGTATGATTAATAATAACCTCAAAACTAAGATGGTAAATAATGTTAAATGTTCAATTTAAATTATTTCTTATATTTTATAACAGCAGTTATAATAACGGTTAAAAGAACCTGCAAGGTTCAGGTCTACTCTTTAAAATCCTAACCTAAAAGCTAGAAATTAATAAATAATTGCTTCAAATTTTAAAATCAGCTGTTAATGGAAATATTGGAGCAAGTATATTATCTGTTATTTTATTCAATTGGTTGCTATGGTAATAAATGTAAATACATGTGTTGGTTTATCATTCTACACCTAACCTAAGAATTTTTCCGATTAAATTTATAAATATTGAAATAAAAAACGGTTTTTATCGAAATGAATTATAGCCTATGTTACTCAGGGATGGTGTAGCTTTTTATTAGTAATACTATTTTTTCAATAGGTTCAGGGTTCAGTAGTGCCAGAGATTACCCCATACATACAAAGAAACAAATAAACAAACTACAAACTTTACCTCTTTATAATATTAGTATAGATTTTGTTGTTATTTTGTAACCAACATGGCAACCCATAACACTCTATGTTAAAATTTTTCAACTTTTAAATTAGATTTTCTCTAAAAATTGCGTTTTTACACGAAATACAACTATATGGGTGTACTTAAAAATCGAAACTACACCTAGCCTAAATACAAAATGTCTTTAAATTCGTTAGAGTCGTTTCGAGATCCGCGACAGATTCAAAGATAGATACAAGAATTGCTCATTTAAAGTAGGCTAATAGGATTAACTACGATAGTTTTATAAATTTCACCAACGTGATTTTGTTTGTTTGTTTACAATAAACGACGAACAACTCATTGCGGGTCTCAGGAAGTAATCCTGTTTCATACGATCTAACTAAATCATAAATGTATGAATATTTGATTTCAAAATGAAATCTGAAGCAAGATAGACAACAAATTATGTCTGGAAACGTGGAACTTTATAATATTTAACTATCTATATGATCGGCTTTGAGGTTAAAAATCAATGAAAATGTACATTTGTTTTTTACGGTGATTTTTATTTACTCCATTCTTGAAAGCCTAAATATCTTAGTAATACAAACATAGATCTACAACTATATTTTAAACTATCACTTTTGGCGCAAGTTTACTATTCGACCCTAGGCTAACCTATGGCAACAGAAATGCAAGAATAGGCTACTAAAAAAAACCTAAAAGGTTCTAACCTACAGTACTTAGTCACAGTATGTTTACCTGCATTCAACATTTAACAGTAGAATGTAAAACAACGTCGTTGTCTGCAAAAATATTAGGCTAGGGTCGAATAGTAAACACGTCTCACTTTTTTATACTTAGGCTATTGGTCTAACTTATTTTTAAAAATTTTAATAGAATTGTAAAAGTTTGGGTAAAAATTTACTTTAACTTGTCAATCGATTTCCAAGCGAATTTGAAATAACATGAAAGAACACATCTAACTGATTGTAAAAACAACACAAATTTTCCCGGGAAATAATATTTAGGAATAGGAATTATGAAAGAAATAAAAGTTGAAATTGTATAGGTTAAGTTTCGACTTTTCCGCAATATTTCACGTAATTATAAGAAAAGAAATCACTTTACATGCACCAAACACGTAAGAATTAAATAAACTAAACAATATTAACACTAAAATTATTCACAAAGCAATAAAATTTGAAAATAATGTAACAAAACGTAAATTACGAAAACAATAGAAACTACAGTATAACTGCGTATTTAAAATGGAATTTCATCAACGTTGCCAAATCGAACAATAGGTTATTGTACTGAATGGGGTGTGTATAAATCGGTGACCTGTGGACTAGTAAAACATCGTTATTATCACATTATATAATTAAAAGAAGAAAAAAACCTTAAGGTACTAACCTATAGGCTACTATTTAGTCACAGTATGTTTACTTTTAACTTCATCTGGAACAGTATGATTAGGCCTATAATATTTCGTCGTTATTATCGTATTAGGGTATATAATTAAAATTTTTGAAAAACCTAAAGGTACTAACCAATACTATTTAGTTACAGTATTTTTACTTTTAACTTCATCTGGCCGATAACAGAATGATTATAATATGTCGTCTTTATTATCTCATTATATAATTTCAATTTTAAAAAACCTAAAGGTACAAACCCATATTATTTAGTCACAGTATGTTTACTTAGTTGAGTTGCCTAAACTGTTCGTTTCTACACAAAAAAGAACAAGAACAATCCGGCAACGCTGGGAGAACGCTGAGAAAAACATGTCGGCACTTTACAATGTAAATTCCCATAAAGAACTTTTGATTTGAAAGTTTTTAATATTGTACTTGTTGAAGATGGTTAAATATTGGCATCAGTGAAATGTATAATAAATATACTATATTTATTAAGAAAAAGTTAAGGTTTGTGTATTTATAGTAGTTTTGATTGACAAGTTAAAGTAAACAAATACCAAAGTTTGAACTTCTGTTAATTTACAAATGTAGGCCTACTGATACTGAACTGTCACGGCACTGATACGTCTCGGACCTGTGTAAATGGAGCTAAAATCGGCTTTTCTGGGTAGGCCTACATGTAGGCAGTAGAATTAGCATAAACCTATCTCTTACAGAATGTAATAAAAGCTTAGTCTACTAACAAAGATTTTATTAGTCTATGCTCCGTAGGCTATATAAAACACTAGGTAGGCCTATAACCAAAAGTGTAAACCCTCTCATTTATACAAATTTAGTTACTTAATTCCTCTCTGGACCTACACTGAGATACATAACAATTATATACTGTGGTTTTGCTGCTAACTTATAAAGTAATAGGAAATGTTATTTAATAGTGATAAACTTAGGCTAGTAATGAAATAGGAAATCTACTTACATGAATTACGTGTTCTTAAAATTATCTACAAAGACCATGTTATTGGATAAAGGTTAGAAACAAACACAAATAACACTAACACATTGAAGTAGAAACTCGCACAACTCATTTACTTTGCACAATTTAAAATGTTTTACGCAATTAAGTAATCGTCGAACATAACCTCACTTATCGGCACGGTTTGTAAGCACTAACTGAATCGGGTGACTGTTGTAGGGTTGGCATTTCGAAACATGTTTACATAAAAGTACGATATCTAAACGGCAGTGGCTGGTCATAGGCTAAGATTGTCTTTGACAGTGTATGTGTTTGTATTTACAATCTGTAGTGTGCACTGATGTACCTTGTGCTGGCCTAATGATTGAAATACAGTAAAAGTTCTTGTAAAACAAATTAATACTAGTTGACCCGTGCGATTATTTCCCTAGTTAGGAGTACTTAGCTGATTTAATAACTTGAATTAATTCAGTTAATTACGTTTATTTATTTACGTTGGTTTATAAATAATAGTTTATAACGATTTATAACGCTTTAAGTCGATTTAATTTGATTGATTTGCGTGATAGATTTCACTTGAATATAGAATGTAAATAATCTAACACCTGTCATGTTAGTTAAACAGATTGTTAATAGATGGCGCTTTCATCAATTTTTGTAACGAAAACATTAGTTTTATGCTATTTATTTATCTATTTTTCGTCAATGTCGGGGAACATAAGTAAGCTTTAAAATGATATTTGAATCACATTTTGATGAAGAATTAAGGTAGTATGACGTTGCCACATTACACATTTGTGAAATAATATAGGCCTACATTATTGTACGGTGCTAATATTCATTTCTCTTTTAAATTCATACATTTTATAAAACATTATTTTTTGCATGAATTAGGCCTATTAATGAATATTATGTAAATAAGTGGTAAATACTATGCACATACGTTTTTTACCAGAAATTGTAAAAAAAATAAATTAAATGTTTGATAAATCGATTACTTGGCAGGCCTAAATGTAAAACGTAGGCTGGAATTGTTTCCTCAAACAAATAGTTCCTAAACTAGGAATTTTGGGTCAACCTAAACAAATTTTTTAGCTAATAAATGACTTTTTGACTTGTGGGATTGATTTAAAATTTGATTTTAGAGGAAACCCAACATGATTAAATATATCAAGTGAGTTTTACTTTAGTAGACATATTTAAGCAAAATACAAAATTGAGCCTAAAAATTAACGTAAATAGATAATAACAAATTAATTAATTAATGTTTCTTTGTCCTCTATAGACTCTAAAACTATTCGACCGATTTCACTAAAAAATCTCAGTTTATCTAGCCTATATCATTGCCAGGAGTGTTTACAATTACTACAGTCTAAGGGGTTGAAATGGAATTACTGCCCCTATACAATGACTATAGGCCTAAATTTAACTAACTTCCTACAAGCTATTAAGCTATGATGTAATATTATTTTAAGTGATATAGGCTAAAAAACAATTTGTAATTTAATTACTTAAGTCAAAGAGATAAAATAGAATAACTACCCTTAAAATTAAATAGTAATCCATACTCTTACTTTTTCTGTAGGCCTATGCTCAACAACTACACAACTAATTAACTAAAAGTTGATAATTTAGACATATTGCAGGATTTCTAGAGAATATGGTAAAAAAAATGATTATTGGGGTAACTACCAATATGCAATAAAAATAGACAATACAAATAAATTGCACCAACTTCCTAAAAAATATAAAGTTAAAATTATTTAATATTAATGTTATTAAGTGATACAAAAAACTATTTGCAATTCAATTAATTAAGTCAAAGGGAAATGATGGAATAATTGTCCTTAAACTTAAATAATAACTTTTACACTCACTTTTCCTTAATGCTCAAAAACAACTCAACAAATGTCACAATTTACACTTAGTAGTAGATAGCTTAGAGAATGTGGTCACTAAAAAAAGTAGATTAAAATGGGGGTAGTTATACCTATGCAATAAAGTTTTGAAATATTTTGAAAAAGAACCCCTTTTTTGGCCAAAAAACCAACAAAAAATTTATTATTATTTTTTTATAAAAAAAAACGTCTAACGATTTTGATAAAATTTGGCATATTTGTAGCCGTGTGGGCTAGATTGTAGCTAGTGTGGATGTTTAGCCGTACAAAGTTGTGCATGTTATTTTCAATGTACCTTTTCTCTATAACCACTGAAGCTATGTTTGTAGTATTTTTGCTCATTTTTACTTTCTCACTATACTATAGTATAGAGAAAGTATAGTGATCGCAAAAACAAATCGATGTTGAGTTTTTTGTGGAAATATAGCCTACGTTTGGGACCCCTGAGTCCAAAAAAGTGTTTTTTACAAAATGTCTGTATGTATACAAAGCTAGAGAGAAAACTATTCGATCGATTTCGATCAAATTTGCACCAAACATGTCAATTAGGCCTGTATGGATGCACAATTTTTTTTTTAAAACAACCACCTTTTTGGCCATAAAACCCCCAAAACGTTAGTTATTATTTTTTTGTAAAAACCGGCTCTAAAGATATTGATAAAATTTGCCTTATAGCATATGCAAAAACCCGCATATTTCTAAAAATTCTTGTTTAGCTAATAATAATAATAATAACTGATTTTTGGGGTTTTTTGGCTAAAAAGGGGGTTGTTTTTCAAAAATTTTCCAAACCTTTTTTCATGAATCTATACAGGCCAAATTTACATGTTTGGTGCAAATTTGTTCGAAATCGATCGCATAGTTTTCTCTCCAACTAATAATAATAATTATAGCTATTTATTAGTTACTCGACTACTTTAATGTATCTCCTCTCCTACTTTAATTTAGGTACATTTTACTAAAACAATTTGTTTTCCTGTTTCAAAGTGGTGGCACTTGAAAATGTTCAATGTTAAATATCTAGGAAACAATAAATTTTACAAATTTATATAAATAAATAATCAGCTGTTTTAATAATAATTAAAAACAGCCTTTTAATAGTAAATACGATTACAAACAACAAAATAGAATTTCAGCTGGTTATTACTATTTCATTAATATGACTATAGGCTATTCAGGACCCGGATAGCCCTACTTTCGACCACTAAATTTGAGTTGACTCCGTTATTTAGGCTCAATTATTAAAAACGATATATCGTTGATGTCTTTTTAACTGCCGCCATTTTGAAACGGTTGTTGCAGGAAAACAAATTTTTAAAGTAAAATGTAAAATGTACTTAGATCAATATTCATACTCAGTTTCATGGTTATATCTTAAACTGTTTCAGAGATATAAAGGTCACATACAGATTGACAGACAGAAAACAAATCGAGATCATGGGCGCCCGAAGAACAGTGTATTGCACGCCAACCCCCATATTGAGAGTGTTTTCAATACACAGTGCATTGCGTGCTTCGCACACCAACCCCCGTATTGCGAGTGTTTTCAATACACAGTGCACTGCGTGCTTCGCCCGCCAACCTCCGTATTGGGAGTATTTTCAATACGCAGTGTGTTTTTACACGCCAATTTTAAGCATATATGCTATGGGCGCACATGTGCGGCCACTTTAAAATATCAGTGATTATTACGTAGAAAGGTTCAAAAATAAAAAATAAAGTAATTTCTACTCATTCGGCAAAAGGAGTGCAGGGATATTTTTGACCTCCATAAGAAAACTTTGGGAAGCCAATTTGGCTGTTCAGGTGAAATATTAACCAACACAGCATTGAGTCTGTACCTTTACACAAAGACCTATAAACACTCCTAGAGACTGCACCAAGTAGTGACCCTGCAGCTCATGCTTGAACTCTTGTAAAAAATAAAAATAAGTAGGCCTATATCAGGGGTGCCCACAGCATGGTTTGATGGCGCAAGTTGCGCCATCAGAATTTCTGGGGGGGGGAATCAATTTTTAGGGTGTTTTTCACAGTTTGGGGGGGAATTTTCATATGTTCCTGATTAAAATCAATACAAAATATGAAGATTTGACGATTCCCAACAAGAAATTAGGAGATAAACTGTTGTTTCTATGTGTTAAAAATCTCCAATTATTCGTGTGAAAGTGCCGTATTATTGACAGCCAGGCAATTCGACTACTACTGCTTGTAGTGCAGTGTAGAGGCGAGCCGATGTGCCGTGTGCGGTGTAAACAAAGTATAAACATATTATAGACATTTACAGCATTGCAAACCTGCCAAGGTCATTCTGCAAACAACTGCCCTCCCCCTCACAACAGTCCCAAAACCATGGTGTAAAACGGTGTAAATAGATAAGGGGTGCTACTCAGAAAGACGAGTTTTGGACGGATTCAGCGCATTTCATCAGATGACGTCACGGCTCGAATTAAAAAATGCAGCCTTTCGTCCAAACTGCGTTTGCGCATAAATCATCAACAAATGTCTTACAAAGTGTATATTTTTTGTTTCTATATGAAACGTGCTTTCCAACAAGTATGAGTTTAACGATACAAATATGAAATTTACTATTTACTATACCGAATTACCTTTATTTTATGCTCTTTAGATTGGTGATTTTAAAAATGACGTGAAATAAATAGTAAAAAAACTTTCCCACTACACATAAATAAAGTGTAGAAGAAGTTATTATTAGAAATAATTTGCATATTATTAGAAATATTCGTCTAAATTCAAATAGGGTTAAAGGTTGAATATTTTCTAACTTCAATATCAAATTTACATCGTTATAAACTACGTTTAGTTAGCTTTAAAACGATAACAAATTCATCATTTTTAAATGAGCGGAAGTGAGTGAACAAGTTTGTCTTGTCGTCCAATCAAAGAAAAAAACTTCTGTTCAAATCATAAAAAAAAGTCCATTAAAGTAGTATTACTATTCACTTTTTTTAAACTAATTTTTAATATAAAACAGTTTTATTGACTTATGTATTGCTTGTTTCTTTTTGGATGGAAATCACTTTCTTCATTTGTATGGTTGTCCATTTTACATATATTGCAGTTGTATTTTCGGAAGAAAAATCTGTTCCGTGTATTATTATTTATTTATTTTACATATTGTGAAGTTTTGTCCTACATTGTTTTGAACATTGTTGGTCTTATATTCATTTTTTGACCCTTGAGTCCAAAAAAGTGGTTTTTACAAAATGTCTGTCTGTCTGTATACAAAGCTAGAGCGAAAACTATTCGATCGATTTCAAACAAATTTGCACCAGACATGTCAAGTAGGCCTGTATAGATGCAAGAAATCGGGTTTAACAATTTTGAAAAACAACCCCCTTTTTGGCCAAAACCCCCCCAAAAAATCAGTTAGGGTATTATTTTTTTTATAAAATAAAAACGGCTCTAACGATTTTGATAAAATTTGGTTTATTTGCAGCCCTTAATGTACCCTACCACATGCAGAAAACCGTATCTTTCTAAAAATTCTTGTATAGCTAATAATAATAATAACAACTGATTTTTAGAGGTTTTTTTGGCCAAAAAGGGGGTTGTTTATCAAAACATTTTTCGTGCATCTATACAGGCCTAATTAACATGTTTGGTGCAAATTTGTTCGAAATCGATCGAATAGTTTTATCTCTAACTAATAATAATAATATTTATTACTTAATCTCCTACTTTAAAATCACTTCTCCTACCTCTCCTACAAAAATGAAGTCACTGTGAATCCTTTTAATAATTTAAATATGTTTGTGAGAAAGTATGTGCCAGTTTCTGGTACCGTTTATTTGAAATGTGTTTGTTTTATAACCTTTCTGTTGTATATTTAACCCTAACGTGTGTAAAATTTCTGTAAGTTGCTCTGTCATGGTTTTAATAGTTTAAAATTGTCTATTTCCCGTGCTATTGTGGTTTTCCGTGATTCTTAAGTATTTTTTGGTGATTTAGGTTTTTTTTTGAAAAAGTTGTTCAATTTTCCTTAGATTCTTTGGTCTAGTGTTCTATTCTCCATTGTTATTATTATATGTTCGCAAATTTCAGTTCTTAAACCCTGTATTACATGTGCTATTATTTGGTTGTCTTCGACGTTACGGTATGTAATTAATAGATTGATTTGTGATTTGGCTGTCCATCCGTAAGCCACTTCTTATCTGGATATAAAAGTATGTGTATCTTCAGATGGTAAGCCGTGATATTGGGATGGTTGATCTAAGGGTATTTTCTCTTTCCTCTCCATTTCAGTGTTTGTTTTCGTTTTTTATTTTATTTGGGAGTTGTCTTGCTTCTTCGTAGATGTGTTCGTTTTTCCTTTGATTGGACCATTTGAAATTTTGAAAGATCACATTTGAATTTTTTTGTGACATCTCATGATTTCGTTCAGTGATATATTGTTCGATGAAATTTGACCTGGTACGTCCGTTTTGACTTCCATTTGCTATCGGGTGAAGGTATGTTGTGATTGAAGCGACTGGTGCGAGCATAGCTCTGCGATGATTGCCGTCAGACTGTTGTTGTTATTGAAGCGATTATTCTACCAGTCGCCCGTTCATTACAAGTCCATTTTGAACAATGCAAAGCAGGCGCCCGCGATTATCGCAACGTACCTTTACATCTAACGCGTCTGGCCTGTTAGTTTTATTCCATTAAGTTCTTTTTAAATGTATTTGATAATTATTAATTATTATTAGTTATGTTTTGTTATTTATTTAAAAATCTTAATTTAGGGTATTCGTGTTTACCCCAATACTTACACTTTGTAACTACTTTTCAATCAAAGTCTAATTTTATCAAAATAATATTAAAACAATTAATTTTATTCTCACTTAATTTTGTGTTGCATGAAATATCATTTATTTGTATTATGTTTTTGTATTCTTCCAAATCGGTTAAGTACCTACTACTGGTCTTCAAAATGTATTGTAGTTTTTTATTGTTATTTTCTTACAACATTTTCTTAATTATTATCAATGAATGTATTTTTCAACTATATATTACTTTTTTTTTTAATTCGAATAGCTAGTTTAATACTTTAACATGTTACATTACATACGATTACCACCAATAACAAGGATTTCTTTTTCACCAAGCATTAGAGGTTAAAGAACTTATTTAATATTATGTTGTCTTCTGCTACTTTCAAAAGTAGTAATGTGTTGTTTTTGTTAATAAATCTTACTGAATTCGTGTATTTGTATTATTTTATAAATTACGTAGAGCCTGCTTTTTTCCATAAACATATTTTTATGAAAAACTTTAATAAGTTATTGGATTTAACTGTAAACTTTAAGTTACCTAATGGGTTGTTTTCGGAGAATAAAATAACACTTTTAAGAAAAGAAAAAAACAATTATGCGTAATTAAGTTTTTTTTTTCTAAAGTGGCATAAAATGTCTACTTTATTTGGGAGAGGGAACCCACAGACAGGTTTTGGGGGGGATTAGCGCCATAGGCTTTGGGGGGTTTGGGCACTCCTGTCCTATATTATATGTAAAATCAAACATAACATTTAAAAAATAGTTTAGTGCTAATCTCTTTAAAGAAAAATACCTAACTATAATTAATAATATACATATTTTCCTTTCCTTGGGAGCTAAGGGGGGAGGGGCGTGGCCCCCTCTGCCCATAGGTATTAGCGCCCATTATCGAGATAAAACACATTGCCATGTTATATTGTATTATTTGCTTGTTTTAACAGTTGAAGCTTGACATGGTATAATAGTAAAGAAAGGGAAGTTCACGAGCGCCATCTTATTTCCCCGCTAACGGTATATAGTAAGGGAAGAAACTGCCAACCAGATATATCCGTACAATCGTGATGCAGCCTTGAATGGCCCATCTGTCTGTCTGTCGTGAATTATTTTATAGGGTTATTACGTCGGCCGGGGGAGCATAAATCATCGCCTTATAAGAACAATTCCGCCGCGAAGCTGTTGCCGATTTCATAGTTAAACGTTCGGGTAATTACGTCTGTAAGGTGTGGGAACCGAAGAGTCAATAAGAACATAAGTCCATTTAACTAAACACGGCAATCTTCTCGTGATGGGGTCGAAATATAGGTGTGTTTTATTTGCATATTAGTGTTTCGCCTGCAGAGACCCGTCTCTCGCGCTGTTATGTTTTCTTTTCAAATCTTTTCACCGCGGTAGCGCAGTCCTCATCCGCTTGAGCGAGGGGAAAATCTCGTTACAAAATTTTTAATACGAGATTTTATAGCTTATGTATTTAGCTAACAAAGAAAAAAAATTGTCAGAAATATACTTAGGGGCCTATATATTATTTCTCAAAGGTGTATTTTTGTCGCTAAGCGATGTCTCCCTTAATTCTTCATCAAACTTAATAATTCGAAGTAGACATCCCGGGAGGATAGCCGTAACCTGGGCTCTTATAGGACTACGTTTTTTGCACCGAGTTGAGACAGATGACGACGCCATTTTGGTTGCGGTGACGTAATATGCACCGATTTCCAACTCCTAGGTTTTTGCACCGACTTGCGACGGCGCCATCTTGTTTTTGATGACGCAAAATGAACCGACTTAAGACTCCTGGGTTTTTACACCGAGTTGCGACAGATGACTACGCCATCTTGTTTTTTATGACGTAAAGACGAGCCGGGATGATAGAAAACGTCCCAACTTAGGGTCTTATAGAAGTACACCTGAAATGCGTTGCCGACTTGAACGGCCTCTCTTCCGCTCTCGTCACCACGTTCTCGTAACGTCTCCGTCACCTTCTCGTCGCGTTTTGATGACGTAATAACGAACCTGGATGATCGGAAAAATGAGTGATGGGCTCTTATGGGTCCACATCTGAGATGCGTTGCTGAATTGAACGTCTCTCTTCCGCTCTCGTCACCACGATCTCGTAACGTCTCCGTCACGTTCTCGTCGCGTTTTGATGACGTAATAACGAACCTGGATGATCGGGAAAATAAGTGAAGGGCTCTTATGGGTCTACATCTGAGATGCGTTGCTGAATTGAACGTCTCTCTTCCTCTTAACGTCTCCATCACGTTCTCGTCGCGTTCTGGTAGCGTCTCCTCAGGTTCTCGTGCAAAAACCTAGGAATCGGAAGTCGGTGCATATTACGTCACCGCAACCGAGATGGCGTCGTCATCTGTCTCAACTCAAAAAACGTAGTCCCATAAGAGCCCATGTTACGGCTATCCTCCCGGTATGTCTACTATTCAAGAATCATTTAAAACTTATGTTCCACGCTATTGACAAAAAATAGACAAGCAGCTTAAAATTCATGTTTTCGTTACAAAAAGTGAATAAAAAAAACTTTGTATTTATTATACGTCATATGGTTCCTAATGAAAGGCTCCATCTATTAACAATCTGTTTAACTAACACGACAGCTGTTAGTCAGCTTATTTACATTCTGTATCACACATTCAATCAAATTAAAACAACGTAAATAAATGAACTTAATTTACTTAATTAAATCAATGTATTAAATCAAGTAAGTATCTCCTAACTTGCAAAATATTCGCTTGAGTCAGCTAGTAAAATTATATAAGATATATTTAGGGCCTACTGTTCTTTCACAACAGAAGCAGAATATTGAAACAACTAAAACAAAAATTTGTATACAGAGTGATTTAGGAGAAAAAGTAGAAACTTTCTGGTCGTGTTCTACTAGTTGAAATAAAGAAAAATTTAATTTAAACAAAGGTTCGAAAATGTTTCGTTTCCACTTACCCAAGATTTGTTTTTACAAAATACTTAATATCTTTGGATGTGGGAAATATGTTGAACGCAAATTTTGGATACATATTTGGTATGACATCTTTTACCTATGTACCTAAAAACAGAAACTTTTTTCATATATTATCAAAATGGTGGCCGTTTAAACTCAATATCTTTGAATCCGCTATTATTACAACAAATTTCCTTTTTTAATGACAAACGTAATTTGTTTTTATTATTTCTGTAACTTGAAAGACGACCGTGTTATTTGGCTCATAATTTGGTTCTGGAGTAATTAATTTTGGATATTATGGACAACTATTAACAGTGGTGGATTACCCATTAGGCATGATAGGCCTAGGGGCCGCAAGCTCAAACGGGCCCAGACGATATTTTCTAGGGGGGGGGGGCGGTGGGCGGGGTATGGGGCTTAACACATTCACTGCTAAGGACGCACATGTGAGCTTAATACTGAACACTATGAGAAGCTGCCGACGCACAGTGCATTGCACGCCAACCCCACGTATTGGGAGTATTTTAAATACACAATATATTGCGTGCTTCGCACACCAACCCCCATGTTGGGAGTATTTTCAATACACAATAGCTAATTTGCAACAACCTTAACAAAATATTTAAAACTCGTTAAGTTACCTAAAATGGACATTTTGGTGCATCAGCGTAAATTTACTCCTCCATCTTACAAAATTTTGTAAAAAATAAAATTTACAAAATCGATTTGGAAGCAATTTCGTATGTCAAACACTTTGAAATAAACATTTTTTGTCTCTTGAAATTGTTTCTAAAAACTCATCCTTTTCGAGATATTAGCAACTTTATGTCAATTTATTTCAACACGTTTAGGGCCGCCATTTTGTTTTGGGTGGTCCGATTTTTATTTTCTTTATGTCATTTTCCTAGTCTTAAATAGACCTTTAAAATGAGGTATCATATGACCATACTTCCCATTTAAAAATTTAAGATACCCCCTACCCGCCACCCTCTTAGTAGATTGAATTTTTTTTATGTCAGAAAATCAAGAACGTTTGTTAAGAGTCAATGCCACAAACAAAATATTTGTACCTATTTTAGTTTGAAAAATACATATTTGTTTTGATACTTAATTTACACACTGTATATAAAAGCAAAATACCACTCACTCACTCACTCACTCATCACGATTTCTCAAAAACTACCGAACGGATTGAAATGAAATTTGGTATGTAGCTTCCTCTAGGGCCATAAGTGCTCACTAAGAAAGAGTTTAAAAAATTCGAAATTTTAGGGGGGATCAAAGTTATTAAAAAACGACTTCTTCAAAACTACCGAATGGATTGGAATGAAATTTGGTATGTAGCTTCCTCTATGGCCATAGGTTCTTCCTAAGAAAGGGTTTGAAAAAATTGGAAATTTTAGGGGGGGTTTGGGGGGTATAAATGACTAAATCACGATTTCTCCAAAACTACCGAACAGATTGGAATGAAATTTGGTATGTAGCTTCCTCTAGGGCCATAGGCGCTCGCAAAGAAAGGGTTTCAAAAAATTCGAAATTTTAGGGAGGTTTGGGGGGATCAAAGTTATTAAATCACGATTTCTATAAAACTACCGAACGGATTGGAATGAAATTTGGTATGTAGCTTCCTCTAGTTAAATAGGTGCTTACTAAGAAAGGGTATGAAAAATTTCAAAATTTTAGGAGGGGTTTGGTGGGATCAAAGTTACTAAAATCATAATTTCAGATCTTTTATTATTATGACAATAGTGCTTTTATTATTTAAGATCTATATATATAAAAGCCAAATACCACTCACTGACTGAACACTTAAAAAGAATACAATTACGTTAAAAAGACTGAAAATACCAACCACCACGGGCAATGCCGTACGGTTCAGCTAGTATAATATAATATCTATTAACTATGTACATTTAACAAGTGTTCAACATCCCCTGCTTAAAGAGCCAATTAATTAATATGTGTTATTTGACTTCAATATGAACTACAGTTTCCTTAAGCCCGGTTTACACGCTACTATAAATCGTAACAATGTATCGTTACAATAAATCGAAAGTGTGAGTACTGTTTACATGCAACGATTTCTTGTCCAATCTTCATTGACGAATATTTAACTTTTGATAGTTCTTTCTTATAAACCGTACGCAATGCATTCATTTTTTTAACGACAGTGTTTCTGTCTGATAACGGATATATATAAAAAAAAAAAACACGTAAAATGGAATCACCGAGCTAGTGCGACAACCTTTCCGGTGAACGGCCCATGCAAACTGGGTCAAATCGTAACGATAAATGGTCGCTACTTGTTTAGACGTTCCAATTTATCGTTATGATTCGCAGAAATTGATGCTGGCCAGCACCAACCATCCAATCCAATTAAAATTCCAATAAATCGCTACAATCTTCTGTTTACACGCTACGATAAATTGTAACGATTCGATTCTTACGATAAATTGTTACGATTCGATTGTTACGATAAATTTTTACAATTTATCGTATCGTTTAAACGGGGCTTTTGTTTTTCTTAACCTGACTCTATATAAAAATTATGCGGTCCTTTTCTAAAAAAGATCCCAAATTTATAGTTGCATATTTGAATTCTTCAGGCCTTTTGCTGTAAAAAATATGTTAAACACTTTTGGATTGGGGCATAACTACTAAATTTTGTGAATTTAAAGAAAAAAGTTCCTGCAGCACGGAAAAAAACCCGTTATTATGATTAGCAGTTATAAGGTTAAAAGGACATTTTATCAATTATTGTCATAGCTTGAATGTATAAGCCCAGTTTTTTCCTTTTTAGTCGAACTTACTTAATACCTATCTTGCAAGTTGTAGTGAGGGCCGCGAACCGGTGCCTAGGAGCTGCTGAGCTCGAAACCCACCAGTGACTACCAAGATACAAAATATTTAGTTTTTAGCTAATAACGTATTTCGCAACATTTCTGTGTGTGCGCTAGGTTCACTGCGCGTTTTTTTCGTATATTCGGTACAACACCCACAATAGCTATTTGTGCAACATGTGCGCAAAGTGCCACTTTGCTGCATGAGAGAAACGTTTGCGGCAATTTTCTTGAATTCTGCAAGAACACCTTGCGCTCGTGTTGCACATAACATTTTTCCTGAAGCCGAAGCGGCAATTTTCTTGAATGCTGCAAAAACACTTTGCGCTCTTGTTGCACATAACATTTTTCCTGAAGCCGAAGCGGCAATTTTCTTGA
>JAGFPH010017218.1:0-18022 GCA_018207615.1 Philaenus spumarius
CTAAGTTTGCTGGCGGGTGAATCGGATTTTGTGAAACGCTCTGTTCCGTCTGTTTGAAAAAAGTGTTGGTATTGCCGAGATTCGAACCAGCAGAGTCCATCACCATAGACTAGCGCCTTAGCCGGTTAGGCCACGAACACATTGCTAGTTTAGAGAATTTGAGTAGGGTATATATGTGCAACAGATTGACCTACCCGTTAACGCTAACACAATGTATAGTTTAATTGGTAATACCTCTAAAATGGACACTGTGCTTCCTCATTTCAAAAGTTGTGTTAAAATGTTTAAACTTCTCTCGTGTGGTCTTAAGCACACAATTTACATTTTTGTATTAGTATTTCAGTGTTTATACTTACATTTTATAGGAAGCATTTAATGAGGTGAGCTCGTAGTAATTCAAATATCTAGTTAAAGTCAAGACAAACACCTTTCCCTACAAATGCCTTTCCATACCATGTAACTTTATCGTTGCAGTGTAATCGTTCTTGATATTTATTGTCATCCCAGCTTGGCTCTTTAACGACGTAAGCAATCGGTGTTTTCTAAGCCGTCCTCTGCGATGCATCACCCGGCCTTTGGATTTGGGCCAAAACAAGGTAATATTTCCATCCAAAACTTATACGAGTCAATATGAGAAAGTTATTGTTTCACTGTTACACCTTTATTTTGTAAGTACTCGAGCTACTTTCTTAAAGTTTATCTATAGGGTACTAATATTATAAAGAAGTATAATTTGTTTGTTTGTATGTAGGGGGTAATCTCTGGAACTACTGAACCGATTGAAAAATAGTTTTAATAATAAAAAGCTTCACTATTCCTGAGTAACATTTTTTATTTAAATATTTGTAAATTTAGTCGGACAAAATTCTTATGTTAATCCTAGAATGATGAATTACCATAGCAACCGAATTCAATTAAATAACGGATAAACAGATGTTTGTTCTAATATTTCCAGAAACACGGGATTTCACACTTTGAAGCAACTATTTTTATTTCTAACTTTTAGGTTAGGTTTTTATTAAAGTGTAGACCCGAGCCTTGCTGGTTCTTTTAACCTTTATTTTAACTGCTGTTATAAAATATACGAAATAATTTGAACATTTAACATTATTTACCATCTTAGTTTTTGGGTTATTATTAATCCTACACCTTTATTATAAAGAAAACAACATGATTGTGAGTAAAGAAGGTTCCAACGGGGTTGGCATGTTGTTTCCCCTACTAGGTAATAAACTGCGAGAACATATAAATAATTTAAACCTTTACTAACTTGCAACAAGTTGTGAAACTTTGGCCTAAACAGTACGCCCCTAAGGTATGACCACCAACCACTAACTAGCTTTACTTATCTTAAAAGATTAACAAAAGGGGAAGCATTAAGCAGTGACGATGCGACAACAAATTATTGGGGGGGGGGGGGAGGGCAAAATCAAAAATGTCTCAACAATTTTGACCTCATTTCCCAACTTTTCTGCAGGGTTCCAAACGCGCAGAAGGGTCCTCTTGGTTATGTTGTCTGTAACAAATCCAAGTGGAGATGGGCGCTAGAGGCTTACCCTCGGATTTGTTTTTGAAAAATGGATTTTAACAATGCAGGTGCTGTATTGAGTAGGCCTACTTTAAGAGTTTTAGAATTTTAATAACATGTTCATCACAATATTGAAAAACATTCCACATATTTTCATTACCATTTTCTTTTCCAAAATATTGGCGGCAAAATAAAAAATTTTCCCATTTTGGAAAAACCCCAATCTGGCAACACTGGTCTGGCGGCCTGGAGCAGTGCATGGCATGTCAGTGTTGCCACAATAACAAGGGTTGGAATTAAAATTCCCAGAACATCATTTAAAAGAAGAGAATGCATTTATTTGGTAGAGAAATATTTGGATTTTCCCAACATTTTTGGATTAGAAATTATAACTTGCTTGTTATTTGTAAATGTTGGTAACTAACAATAAAAAACTTTCGAAACCCAAACAGAAAGTTGGAGTTTTTTAGGGGTTTTGCGTGCAATGTAATGCAAAAATCAAAATTCCTACATTTCAAAACTCAAATTTCCCAACTTTTTGAATTCTAAGATTATTGGGGGTGGGGAGCTCCTCCACATTATGCTAATATGGCCAAAGCAGTTTTAGATCAACATCTTCATAACCGTTGGATAGGTCGTGGCAGCAACTTCATGGATGGCCTTCAAGATCGCCAGACTTGTCTGTTTGCGAATTCTTCCTATGGGGCTTTTTGAAAGAAAAGGTTTATTCTCACACTATAGCAACATACGGTGAATTAATGAGGCTGATTGCAGAGGAACTGCTGTTGATATCTCGGCAATGTTTCAAAAACGGTTATGACTCATGTTTGGTTCGTTGCTATCAGTGCATAGCTATTGATGGACGTCAGTTCGAATGAAGGTTAATGAAACTAATTGTTTTTATTACATTTTTTAATGTTAACTTTTTTCATTTAAAATCACCAATTTTAATGGTTATGCACATAAAATTACTTTCAAGATAACGTAAAATTATTTTGTAAATATAAATGGTTTTATCCACAAGTTTATTGTTCATTTTTGTTATTACTTCGTTATTCCGCCATTTTGATTTGATTGATCATAAGCAAATGAAACTCGAGTGTAACTATTTCACATACCTATGCAATATAACCGTAGAGTTTCCAGTTTGTAGAGTGTTCGATAAGTCCGGAATATTGATTCAAAATAGCAACCTCTTCGTGGGACACTCTGTATACTCGTTCTGATAAAAATGTCAAGCAGGGATGTAAATGGAAATCTTTATTTACAAAACTGGAAAATAAAAATAAAAGAGAAATGAACAAAAACAACATTGTGCAAATACGTCTGCAACAATATTATGTGTTGTTGTAATTTAATTTCTAAATTAGTTTTAAGTAACACTAGTATAATACTTGTTCTCGTTTATGTAATTGTGAAAATGTTAGTCTTATTTACGAACTTTGCTTGGTTTCCGAGTCACAGCTTGCAAAGTCGGTTTCCACAGATTAAACTTTTCTTATTATTTTAATGTAAGCATTTTAACAAGATTAGTCATACATAGTAATCTTGGTAAGTTTTGCTTTATAATTTCAGTTCGTAAACAAAAATAGTTATTTCGAGGAATTACCTGACTTTATTTTGTAAATTAACTAATATTATTAGAAACCACGTAACTCATTGTAACAGAAAATATTAGTACCAATAATGAATTTTATAAATTATAATTTGTAAAATTCATTATTGGTACTGTATTTTTGCAACAGGATCCTAATGGCCAAAAATAAAAATGTTCACGTACGTTCACATAAATACTACATACATGATTCTTTGTTTAGTTCTAAAAAAATGAAAAATGTTAATATATGGCCAAACAGGTGAGTTTTCATTTTTAATAGGTGAATATATCAAAATAATTTGTTAAGCCGCTGAACCGTTGACTTTTGTTGAGCAAATTTTCAAAATTATGTTTTAGGATTTCAACTAATTATTTGGGAAATTTTTCCACTCAAATTGGTGTCACCATACAAGCAAGAGAAGACATACTATCAGCGAGAACCGGTCTTCTAGTAAGTTTGCAATAATAAAACCTCGTTTATCCGAAATTCGTTTATCCGAACATTCGGTTTATCCGGACAAAATTTTGAAATTTGTTTTAGTAATGTAGATATTTTGTTATAAAGTAATTGAGCTCGTCACCACAACTCCCCTTGATTTACCGTCATCATTATAATTAAATAATAAATTTACAGTAATAACAGCTAACAGTAATTTAAGCCTAATAGTGGTAAAAACGCCAAAATTGGTTTATCCGAAATTTCGTTTATCCGGAAAGGGTCTGGTCTCATTAATTTCTGATAAACGATGTTTCAGTATTATTTTTATTGTATTCGTATTGTATTTCATTAAAATAATACTGCGAAACATTAAAATTAATTAATGAAAAGTGCTAAATATGTCTTTTATTGTAGGTTGTAAGTTAGATTAGGTAATATTTGATGCTGTTTGCAACTAGCCTTCTTGTTACGCTCTAATATTAGACCTCTGTAGTATTTGAAATACATTCCCTACTTTTTCAGTAGTTTTTAAATAATTTAACAGCTGACGTGAATGGAGCGAATTTTCAAAAATAAGTTTATGCGTTTTAAGGTTTCAACCAACTGTTTTGGAAGGCGCTGAATAGCTGCACCTCATTCCCCAGCACCGGCCCACTCACTGCTTCGTTCCGGTCGCAGCGGATCATAAATCTTCCCCGTTAATTTGAACCGTTTACTTTTATCGTATTTTACTTTTTGGTCGATTTCAGGAGAACCAGATGGACTGTATGATCGTGTAAAAAACTAAATAAAATGTGCAGAATAATCTATTACATTTATTTTTGTCGGAAAACCCCAAAAAGTTTCATTCTAGTACGAACAATTTAAAATAAATGTTACTGTAAAAACAGAGTTTGCTTTTGCTAGATCTGTTGGTTAACGAACTCGTTTGAGGAACTTATAAACTCAAAGTGTGTACCAAATTTGGACCAAATCGGACGTAAGATTCGCCTGTTAGAATTAAAACACATAAATACCTACATATAAACATATATAACTGTTTCAATTCCATTTTGTGGTATCCAAGTCACTTCTATAGTTAAATATAGTTATTAAATAATATAGTTACCTAGCCTATATTTATCCGTCTTGTAACTTTTGTCATGCGTGATAAGCGACAGTGCGCATCGAGTCGCTAAGACGACGAAATATATGTTTACGTATGTGCGTGTTACGTGTTGTGTTTGTATGTTTGTGTTTGATGGAAATATGTGACGACCTCCTACGGAGTGAATTTTTTATACAACTGATGATGGGACCACGGACCCGAAAAGCGTTTTAAAGGAAGACATAACAAAGTTACAAGACGGATAAATATAGGTAATTATATTATTTAATAACTATATTTATACATAACTGTGTTCGGGAGAACATGATCGCTGCTCAGTAACCACTTGCTTCAATAGCTCATCGTTTCTACGGAAATTCGTTAATAATCAAAGATTGTTAACCATAAATCAAATAGACATAAATTATATCTTCACTTTAAAGTGTTTGCTACAGTGAAGGGTTGTTAACACCCCATGATACACTTCAATTTAATACCAAAAGTGTGATTTTTCTATTTTATTTAATACTTTAAGGTTTACAGTAGTTTGTTTGACTTTCGAGTATTATAACTTAAAACCACTTTATCACATCTTCTTATATGATTGAATTACTTGTACAATCCTTTATTATTTATATTATTTGTATTCGTTACTAGTGGACCCGGCAATGCTTTCGTATTCCTTGATTTAATTATAAGGAAAGTTATCCAATTTCATTCCTTTGACTTAAGTAATCGAATTGCAAATTCTTTTTGTATCAATTAACAAAAATATAAAATAATTTTAGCTTTGTAGTTTGAAGTGAAATTTATTTGTATTGTATAGGGGTAGGTGCCCCATTTAAATCTATTTGTTTGTAGTGATCATATTCTCTAAAAAAATCTTGGTACTAATATGTTTAAATTGTGAAATTGAGTAAAATTAGTTGAATAGTTTTTGAGCACATAGAAAAATAAAGTGTACGGATTACTATTTAACTTTAAGGGTAGTTATTCCAATTTACCCCTTTGACATAAGTAATAAAATTGCAAATAGTTTTGTATTTTACTTAAAAATGATATTACATAATTGTAGCTTTATAGCTTGTAGGAAGTTAGTTTAATTTATTTTTATTGTATAAGAGTATCAACCCCATTTTAACCCAAATAGTTAGTATTACTGTAATTGTAACGTCTACATACTCCTGATAATTATATGGATAAAGTGTGAAGTTTTTAGTGAAATTGGTTGAATAGTTTTTGAATCTATTGATTACAAAGAAGCGATGAAACAAAGAAACAAGTATTGCTTTTTATATAATAGAGATATCATTATCTGGGTCAATTTTCATAACATTTAAAAAATAGGACCGCACTTTGTGTGCGATAAAACCTCATCTTCAATTTATGTAAATCGAATTATTTTAATCTCACTTCTGACTAATTTAGCCACGCTACTCGGGTCAGCTGTTTAATAGATTCTCAATTAAGATCTCACTTAAATAATTACCGTAGCCATTAGTTCTGTCATTTGGCACCGAGCGCTAGGGTTCCTCTTCAATTAACTGATAACGATCTTATATTGCTTCTCCTTTATAAAGTAAAATAGTTTTTTAATTGCGAATGCAAATCATCAATGATTCACCTAAACACTAAAGAAACGAAACAACAAGCCTGACGGTGTAAATGATTTCAACGAGCTAAAAAATCGCAGTTCTTCAAATAGTTAGTTTTTGTAAAGAGACAAAGGTTTCGCTTTTCGATGTTTTACAACTGAATATATCAACGGTTAACATGATAAAACTATTGCAAACTAACAAATATATTTTGAACTCAATGATACAGTTACAGTTAACAATGTTTCGACATATAGGGGGTGTTTGAAAAGTCTGGAAACGGCTTAATATCTCAAAACGTACGACTCTTATGAGAAGGAATACATTCAGTTATTCACAACCATAAAAAAAACACTTTTTAGTTCGAAAATTTTTTTTTAACAGGAAGGTAGGATTTTAATGTAAATTTTGAAAAAAAAAAACCGATGGTCAAATCCGTTTTTGAATATGTAAATTCGTTTTTAAGTTATCGTAAGTCAAATGAGCCAAAATGCAAAATAATCAAATTAAAAACGCAATAATATAATACTACAATTATTCTTTTACATCTTTAAAACTTTTCATTTAAAATGTGATAAAAAAATACTGATTGTAATTAACGCCCTAAACTTGGTTGATTAACATGATTAGAGCAATGAAATAACTTACAAAAAATAAGCAATCTCAGACTGAAAACAAGTTTGCAAGACAACAAATGTAATAAGATGATTTATTTTTTCAAATAATTTATTTAAATTAAAAACATTTGATAGAATAAACTTTGAACACAAAATCTCACAACTAATACGTTTATTAACTTAAACGCGTTTCAATGACAAAGTCGCCATCTTCAGTGATGCACGAGCTACTAACAATAGTCAAACTATAACTCATTATCAAGTATATCTTCTCATAAGTCAAGCTCAATATTTATTTAAATTAAAAACAGTTTTTAACAAAAATACAATGTCCAAGAAGAAGAAAATAAATAATTTCAAGTGAAATAACTTTAAAACTAATTCAATTTGCTCGCAGAGGACAAACTCTCTGAATTCGTCTACTCATTAAGGCGTTGAATAGCTGCCTCCGTGTACGAAATAAATTAGTAGAATTTATGCTTGTATCTCAACCTCTAGTTGCGTGTTTGCACCTCACCTCAGAAGCTGTCCCCAACAATAAAATCCCCCACGTGGAATTGAGCAGGGTACTTTAACGGTATTCTACGTTTTGATTGATTTCGGGAGAACAAGACGGTTGTATGGTCGCGTAAAAAAAGAAAAGAAGTTTGCAGCATAATTTCCTTTATTTATTTTTTTATAAAAATACCAAAAATGTTTAATACTATAGTTTGGCCGAACAGAAGTGAGCTTTAAGCCATAAAATCGACCCTCGCTTTTCACGCACACGGCCTACCTGGCGCTAATCGTTCTTCTATAAATCTCCAACTAATTCTAGGACTACAAAATAACATTTTTCTAATTGTTAACTTTACTCTAATTACTGAACTCTATTCCTCGCAAAATGAGTCCAAACATGGTACAATTAATTGTGACGGTACTCTAAGCAGTTTTACGGCCAGTAGGTTACAAAATCATAAATTTGACTACTTAAAAATTGTTATTTACATTTTATTTGAACTAGCCCGATCACAATAACATACATAATTACAGTAATTCTAGTAGTGATTTCAAACGTATGCAAAAAACAAGGAAACTAAATCAGAATCAATATAACAGTCAACGTACTAAGAGTAAAATAAAAATAATTACAAATTTATTTTGCAATGTTAATGTACAATAAATAATAAATCAATAAAATAATATTATAAAACATAAAACTAACACAAACATATTTACATAACCGGAGGCCTCTTTAGTGTCTTCTAAAATTTCCAATGTAAGAAAAAAGAAAGAAAATAAATCACAATCAATATAACAGAGAATGTATACTAAAGTAAAATAAAATAAAAATAAATACAAATTCGTTTTAAATGTTACTGTACAATAACTAATAAATCAAGAAAATAATATTACTAAACTAACACGAGCATAATAAATTTAAAAGACCTTCTTTACATAGGACGGTTAAGTAAATATGCTTGTGTTAGTTTTATGTTTTATAATATTGTTAGATTGATTTATAAGTTATTTATTGCACAGTAACATTGCAAAATAAATGAATTTGGAATTATTTTTTATTTTACTCTTAGTATACATTCATTGTTATACTGATTCTGATTTAGTTTCTTTGTTTTTTTTGCAAACGTTTGAAATCACTAGAAGAATTATTACTGTAGTTATGTATGTTATTGTGATCGTGTTAATTCAAATAAAATGTCAATAAATATTTTTAAGAAGTCAAATTTATGATTTTTTAACCCACTGACCGTAAAACCGCTTAGAGTTGTCACAATTGTACCATGTTTGGACTCATTTTGCGAGGAATACTATTTAGATTTCAGTAATTAGAGTAAAAATTACGTAAAGTTAACGGTTAGAAAAATGTGATTTTGTAGTACAAGGGCTAGTAGGTGATTAATAGGAGAACCATTAAGCAGGTAGGCCGTATGAGTGTGTCTGCGCGTGTGGGAGCGAGGGTCGATTTTATGATCTTGAGCGCTTGGCTGATTGGGCAATAGAACGAAAAATCTAAAAGAAAATTCTTCCGGTCAGAAAAAGTGCTTTTGGTTGTTGGATTTTTTAGCAAACGAACTCGCCCGAGCGACTTAGAAAACCTAAGGAACTAAGTGACAAAACTACAAATTTGATACCCATGAAAATGAAGTTGGTAACACATAAACATATTATCTAACAGAAAAAATCAAAGACTAAAACACGTAATGTGCATTTGCTGAACATAAGTTATTACTGAGTTATTTCCACCAAATAATCACTATACAGCTTTATTTTCTGTAAAGACCCCAGGCTGCGTTGCTACCCCATGTATCAAATCTTCTTAAAACATTTTCTCTTTTCGTTAATTTATCTACACGGAAACCTGAAATATTATGTCCGAAAGGAAGTAACTGTGTGTTTTGATCTTTTACAGTAATTACTATCACTATGTTGTACTGTACTATGTTATACTATTATAGAACATCTTTCAGATGAGCAAAATTACAATTTAAATAATTCGACCACGCAGCTGAACCGGTGACGTGAGTTGAGCGAATTTCCAAAATGAAGTTTATACCTAAGTTTTAGGGTTTCAATAAACTATTTGGGAAATTGGTCTACTCACGAAATCGTTCATTAGCTGCCTGCGTGTAGAGATAAATTAGTAGAATTTGTTTGCATCTCAGCCTCTAGCCCCGGCTCACACGTTGCTTCGCTTCGCTCGCATCGGAAAACTATCTTCGCGTAACGGCCGTCGGCCTACGTGTATTTTAACTGGGTACTTTTATGGCATTCTACGATTTGATCTATTTTAGGGAACCAGACGGGCATTATACGTTCGTAAAAAATTTGCACAGGTAAGACCCAAAATATGTTTTACTCTAGTAAGGAAAATCCCAAGAAATTGTTAAAAAAAGCTTCTGGTTGTTTGATTTTTTTGTTACCGAAATCGTCCCAGAAACTTAAATAACCAAAGTGTGCACCAAATTTAGAGTGCGGCCGTTAGAATGCGAACACACACATGTACAAATATAACATTTTAATGACACCCCAAAACCATGATCTGGGGACCATGATCGGTGCTCATTTACCATACCTGACCTTAGGTCTCACCATAAGAGTCACTGCAAATGCTCATCTTTCCTGTGAAGATTCGCTAATAAAGTGTTTATCAGTTGGAAACTTCTTATTCTAAAAACTCTAGTTACCCAGTATAACTAAGGATCCATAGAATCCTTAATGAAAATATAAGTACAGCTCTACTAAGCTCTCTATACAAATTGCCATTGTTATCCACGTCAACGCAGATGGTTCTTTAACTATTCTCATAAATTATTTTACCTGGCATAAACAACAATTTCTTATTGTATGCAATGTTATAAACTGAGTAATTTATTTCTAAAAATGAATTCAATCAATCAGCTGGGAGAGTACTTATCACTTAATTGGTTTCTGTTTACAGGTTTTGGAAGACGTGCTTAGGCTGAATATGTTTTTGTTCGATTTAATAGTGTAAATTTTGTCTAAATTGTTACGTTGATAAAAATAAAGTTAATCCTTTATTTTACATGTTATAATCCTTATGCACTAGTACTAACCAAAACTTTATTACTTTAAATTTTTATACCAACAACAGAGCGCGAAGATTTTGTTGAAATTGTGGAACGATAGTGCTACTCTTTGATGCATTTCGCGATCAGAACCACTGTTATGAGCTCCACCACCTGCTCGCTTCGCTTACCAAACCCTGCGGGGACTCGTGGTGACGTAAATACAAACAGATTACTGTATACTCAGATATTTTCACCAAAATGACGATTGATTAGGACAGAGGCAGTTGTACCGGGATAGGGTGTGCAGGTAGCAGTGGCCTTTAGGCTCGCACCTTCCCCAATAATTGCAATTAATATTAATTCTCCGTTAATATTTAAATAATCAATATTTCAAAGTAAATTTTCATTTGGATAAAAAGGAAACAAAATAATAGGTAACCCAGATGGTTGAGTAGGCTTTTTAGTCCATTTTGGTGTTTTTTATTTTAACTAACCTATAAAAAACTTTTGTTTGTGAAGAATAATATATTAGGCTACATAATTCTAAATTTGACAAGTCGGTTGCTTTCTTAATAAATATAAATACTTTTAAAAAACATATGTTTATTCAATATAGGCCTCACCTAAAATTGTGTTAAGTTTTTTATCCAAATCGGGTATTTTATTTATAATATGTAAGAACAGATGTTTAAATTTATAATACATCTTTTCGTTGATGATTGTTTGTATTTGCTTTTATTTTGTTAACCTAATCTAAAAAGCTGTAGGTTGTGAAACATAATTAACTGATTATAAATTTGCTAAGTTGATTGTGATGGTAGTTAATGTAAATACATTCAATAAACAATGTTGGTTCACTGTAGGCCACACCTATAATTAATGTGTTGCTATATTTTTGATTCGAATCAGCTGTTTTATTTATTTATTATAAGGCTCGAAGTGGTCAACCTCCGTATGTTGACCATTTTCAACCCTTCTAAGGAAATTTTTTAACTTCGTTACTATGGTAATTAATGTAAAAAATCACGTGTTGCTAAGCTTTTGATCTAAACATTTCTTAGCGAGCACCTAGGGCCCTAGAGGAAGCTACGTACCAAATTTCATTCCAATCCGTTCGGTGTTTTTTTAATAACTTTGACCCCCCCAAACGCCATAAAATTTCGAAATTTTTTAAAACCTTTCTTAGCGGGCACCTAGGGCCTTAGAGGAAGCTGCATACCAAATTGCGTTGCAATTCGTTCAGTCGTTTTTGAGAAATCGTATTGAGTAAATCAGTGAGTGAGTGATATTAGGCTTTTATATATATAGCTTATGTAACAAATTGTATTGTTTATTGCAAACTTTAAAATCAACATTACTAAATAATTAAAACTAAAAACGATTATTATTTGCATGGTATTCAAACAATTTCGCAAATGTAATATTTCGTTTCTGTAATATAATTACCATAATTATAATTTCCTGAAAATATGTTTGTAATGCAGTCATTATTTTTTTTCTAAATCACACTAAATAATTCGGCCACGCAGCTGAACCGCTGACGTGAGTTGAGCAAATTTCCAAAATTAAGTTTATAGGCCTATGTTTTAGGGTTTCAACCAGCAATTTGGGAAATAGGTCTATTCACGATGGTGCTGAATTGCTGCAAAATTGTTCGCACGCCATTCCGCATATTGGGAATATCTTCAATACACAATGCATTGCGTGCTTCGCACGCCATTTCGAATATTGGGAATATCTTAAACACACAAAGCATTGCGTGCTTCGCACGCCAACCCCCGTATTGGGAGTATCTTCAATACACGATGCATTGCGTGCTTCGCACGCCAACCCTGCGGTAAAATCCACCTCATGGCTTTGAACCTGGTACTTTTATGGTATATTACGTTTTGTTCGATTTTGGGAGAACCAAGCGAGCTATAAGGTCGTGTAAAAAAACAAAATGTGCAGAATAACATCCTACATTCATATTTGTAGAAAAATGTGTAAAAAAAATTAATTCTCGTAGGAAAAATCTCAAAAAATAGTTACTTCCGGTCAAAAAACGTACTTCCGGTTGTTGGATTTTTTGGCTAACGAACTCGTCCGAGCGACGTAGACAACCAACATGTGTACCAAATTTGAACCAAATCGGACTTAAAATGCGGCCGCTAGAGTATATATATGAATTTTAATGACCCCCCAAAACGTGTTCTGGGGACCATGATCGGTGCTCATTTGCTACTCCCGACCTTTGGTCTCACCTAAAGGGCCACTGCAATAGCTCATTTTTCCTATGGAAATTCGCTAATAAAGCGATGACCACTCGATCGTGTAAATAAATTCAGCTATGAAATAAATTAAAGTCCGGTTCAACAAGTTCTCTTTGAAATACATATATAATTTGTCAAAACTTTTAAAGTAATTATAATTTGTCATTTAATTAATTATTTGCCACTAACGATATACACTCCTATCTATACATATAAATTAAATTGGAGTGGCTGTCTGTGATTTCAAAATATAAGCTTTTTTCTAAGCTCATGTGGTTATTCACACATTACCAAACTTAAACATAGTACATTCTTTGTTTTGATATTAATTTTTGGTGCCAAGTCACAAATAAATGTAATATATTAATTACCTTGTAGGTCCGTCTTGTGACTTCAAGTGAGTTGTCCTTGACTAGTTTCGGTGTCTTTACTCCATCATCAGATATTATTTCACTCATATGAGCTCGTCAAACATTAAAAAACACATAAACAACACATACACTTACACAAGAAAACATCAACGTGTCTGACAACATAGTACCCCGAGACTAGTCAATAACAACTCACTTGAAGTCACAAGACGGATCTATAAGGTAATTAATATATTATATTTGTTGTTTGTCTGTCTGTTTGTTTGTCCAGGCCAAGCTCCGAAATGGCTGAACCAATTTAGACGAAACTTTCATTAACATGTAGATGACTTTTCAGAAAATATTTTAGGCTACTTTTTATTTCGAAAACATTTAAAATTCCTGTTAAAAAATTGAAAAATTATGGACAAAATTAAGGACTTTGAAAACAAATTGATGTAAAGTTGGGATATTGCTTGTCTATTTCTATCTCTGTTTTACATTATGTACAGGTCACAGCTACCCCCACCACCCAACTTAAATCCAAGTGCCTCTGTCCTAATCGATCATCAATTCCGTAAGAATAACACAATGTACAATAATATGTTTGTATTGGCATCACCATGGGTCATCGCCGGGGTTGGCGAGCGAAGAGAGCAAGGGCAGAGCCTCTAATAAAGAATAAATATAGTAAACCATTGTTGATTGCAGCATGTCCTTCTTGAATAATTTACCTATAAAATGTTGGTTATAATACATTCTTTGTGGAATATTTCAACCACACGAGTTAACCTAGCAAGTATATAACAATGACAAACGTATCAAACTTGCAACACCATTAGTTGCTCAAGAAATATATAAATTAAATCCAAGAAAAGCACCAGGTATTGATGAAATTCCATCGGTTATATTAAAGGAAAAAGTATAATATTCTTTTCAAATCTGTTCAACGATTGTTTTGAACTTGAATTTGTTCCTGATTGCTTCAAGACAACAAAAATTATTATGCTGCTAAAGCCAGGCAAGCAGGCAGAAGAAATAACATCGTACAGACCAATATCTTTACTTTCTATGGTAGCTAAACTCTGGGAGAAGCTCTTTTCCAACAGGTCGAAGCCATTTATAAAACTACCAGATCACCAGTTTCGTTTCAGAAACCAGCACTCAACTGTAGATCAAGTCCATAGAGTTTCTGCTATTATTGAAAGGGGATTAGAGGAAGAGCAATTTTCTTGTGCAGTCTTTCTGGACATTCAACTTCGGCTTTTGATAAGGCATGGCACGAGGGGCTTCTTTTTAAGCTTAACAGAGTGGTGCCGTGGAACTATTGCCGTCTATTACACAATGAAAGCAGGAGTTCCGCAAGGTAGCGTTCTAGGACCAATACTTTACCTGTTATACACAGCAGGCATTTCAACTACAAACAAAACCACAATAGCTACATTTGCCGATGATACTGTCATATTGGCTGTGAATAAATGACATGCTGAAGCAATAGGAAACCTACAGTTGACATTAAACGAAATAACTCAATGGACAGATGACTGGAAAATTAAGCTTAGTGAACTAAAATCTCCTGAAGTGACATAGATCCAGGCTTTTGAGTTTATCTTAACATCAAACTAATTCAACAGAGTAAATCTGCTAAATATCTTGGAATGCATCTTGATGAACGTCTTACTTGGAAGCATCATATTGTATGAAAGCAACCCAAATAAAACAAAAATTGCGCGATCTGTATTGTTTGATTGAACGAAAATCCCAATTGGCTTTGTACCATAAGAAATTGTTGTATATTTCAATTATTAGACATATTTGGACATATGGTGCGGAATTATGGGGATGTACGAAGCCCTCAAATCAATTAATTATACAGCGAATACAAAATCATATTATTCGTACAATTACAAATGCAAGATGGTACCAAAGGAATGATGACCTTCATGCAGACCTAAATCTGAAAAGTGTGAATGAGGTAATTCAAGACTGCGCTTCTCGGCATGAAAAGAGACTTTATCGTCATGTGAACGTGGAAGCTATCCAACTTTTAGACATGGAATGTGACAAAAGACGACTTAAGCGTCATAAACCGCAGGACTTAGTTTGTATCTAGGTTTCATACATGTTATTTATGTTATATGTTGCAACGACGCACGAGTTGCACGACGCTGGGGGAGGAAGTTTGTTTTCCTTGTGTCCCCACGTTGCGACGTCAACCCTGCAACGACAGACCTTTTTTATGACGTTCGGGAGCCACCTCTGCAATGTAGCCCCGACGCTTGTCTGTCTGTAGGATTTCCCTACTTTGTTACAGAATAAAGAGATTATATCACCTACTGGAAGTTTAAGGCAAATTAATTTTAATAGCCTAGGTGATATAACTCTGGTTAAGATAACTATGCCTATAGTCACCTTAAATAAAAATATTTTATTAAATTCCTTCCAGTTATTCAAGTTACTATTAACTTTAAATTTGCTCAGCTCAGTAATTAATATTATATTTATTTGACAATCTCCGAGGAGTGAGAACAGTGGAACTTTACCTAGAATAATTAAATTATTTGTGCTTTGTGAAATTTCGTTGGAAATGCCAACTTTGCGTTTCCGCCCTTCAATATTGATCATACACTGAAAACAACTTATCATATAGGATACTTAGATAATAGGAATCTCTTGAACAAGGTAAATTAATTATATTACTTGAAATCAAAAGAAAATTTATTCAATAAAAAACTCAAAATACTCTGTGGTTCTTTCCACTACAAAAACATAAATTTTAAACTAAATTTACTATTTACATAAATTTTAACTCTTTTAGGTAGAACCATTTATTATTCATTTATACTTAATTATTCCTTCCTTTTTTAATATTTATTATTTAATTATTTAATTATGAAAATGATTTTATATATTTAATTTACAAGATTAATAATTTTATATTTTGAAAAACCTAATTTTTTATCTCAACCCAGTATCAATAATTATTTAAATTTAACTCAGGCAATATTTTAATAAGGGATATCGTAACTTTTCTGACAGACCTTTTATTACTGCGACCCTGGACTCTGAACACCTTTCCCAAGAATGTTGATTGAAATACAGCTTCCCTGAAGTCCGGTTATCGTTGGTGCGGTTGAACGTCTCTCGTGGTCTCAGCTTTGCCTGGTTTGACTTTCCCTGATGTCTTCCAACGTTTTCCCTGATTTGGTTTAACGCCTTCCCTGATTTGGTTTCCGCTTCTTATTCCAGTAGTCCTTCAAAGTCCATGTGTGGTTCCAGTTATTGTCATTACATCAGTCCTGTGATTCTTGTATACTACGTCATTTATAGATTTTTTGACACACCCGCTATATAATTAACTATAGCGTAATTCACTCAAACTGTTCAATCGTTTTTTCACTGTCTGTAATACTAACTGATTTTACACTGTCTTTGTTCATTTAACTCGTATTTACGTTTGATAAAATTTTAATGAAAAATGTTACTTGAAATATTATATCGCATAATATTCTAATTAATTAAAATGTTCACTGTTTGATTGACACATATCTTACTGCTGTCTTTATAAAACACTGCTTCTAAGTACGTTACTATAACATCGCAGATCCGTCTAACAACGTCGATCTAAAGAAAAAACTCAAAGAGTGAGAGAGCGATTCCAGCTTCCAGATGAGCGATAGATGATAGATGATAGATGATAGCTCGTTAGATAGTGATAGATAGCGATAGATCCGCGGCTCCCGCTGTACTCCGCTTATATAGCCTCCTTTGCCGCCTTCCGAGTACCAACTGCTTTTCTTATTTTTCTATCCCTTGTTCGATATCTTGCCATGCAACTTGCATTGATTTCTTTAAGTTTTAGGTTGGTACTACCCCCACTAACTTCTTCGTTAGGCCTTGCCATCAGCTAATCTAGATCTCCCCTCCTAACATTTTCTCCTATTGTCTTACGTATTTTCCTCGTAGTTTTCCTTTAACTGCTTTTATGAACTTGCGGTTTTCGTAATCGTATTCCTGATACATTTTCCTTTCTTCTCAAACTTGAGTGATGGTCGTACTACGTTTGGTTCGCTTATGGCGCTGCCTCGCGTATTCCGCGGTTTTTCCTCACGAAAACTTTTCTGGTTTTGAAGGAAAATCCTTTTTCTTTTTTCTTCTATGTTGGTTATTATTTTATGATATATTAGCCAAAATTTCCATTCTGTCCGAAGATTTTCCTTCTGTTTTTGGGACTTGCAAAATTTGCCAAATTTAACATTTACTTTTGAATTTGAATTTTAACTTTAAAATTGATACTTTCGATTGAGATTTACAATTTTATACCCTTACTACTTTCTTTACACTATGTTATTATTTTTACCACCTTTTTCATTCTATTTTTAGCAAAATATAGGTATGAACTTTCTCACCTATTATTTTAATTAATTAACAATTTACAAACTTTTTATCTTATAAAACTTTTACTTCTTTACAACTTGTTTACTTTTTCATTTTCCCTTTTTCATTTTTTATGGTGCTTTTTCACCTTCAAACTTTAACAATTATCTCTAACTTTTAAAATATCAAAAATTCCTTAATTTGTTATTTAACATTTTTTATTCAATTTTTCTTACGCTTTTCAAAAATATCTTTTTCATTTAATTTTGATGAAATTTGAGAATTTCCTATAACTTTAACTCTTTATAACTTTAACATTTTTTATTTTACAAAATTGTGACTTCCATGAACAATGTTTCCACCTTCCGTGTTTCACATTTACCCATAAAATTCATCAATTTTATACTTTTATTTAACACCTTATTCCTGTATAAAAACAACTAATTTTTCTAAGTCTTTCAGGCAACTTGGAACAAGTTCCTGGACAAAAGTCCATCTCTGTTGACACAGTACAGTTGGCCGGGACTTGTCGTATTCTAATCTAGTTAAGTATAGGGTGTACCTCAACTCCTGCTATGAAATCTTGATTTTTGCAGTTTTACAACAAAACTCAATTTTTCACGCATTGCATAAGGTTTATCCGTTGCAAA
>JAGFPH010017219.1:0-18021 GCA_018207615.1 Philaenus spumarius
TAATGTAATTAATTAACCCCAATTGGATCGGTCAATTGGCCGTTCCAATTATTCCCCCCCTTTAAAAACTGATTTTAATTCTTAAAAATCTGTTTTAGTAACACTTTCTTATACATTTTACTTTATACAATATTTCCTTAACCTAACATTTATACAACTATCCACGTACCTTTCGTACACCTTATGTCCACCTTAGTCCACTTTTGTCCTAAATACACATTTATAACACAATTTTATATAGTCACAACATCTGGTTGTATTTGGCCTTGCTATCTGAAACACATGTCTTAATACTATTTCCTTAATTACTAACAATTAATTGTAGCAAACAATCATGTTGAGTAAAAATGAAAAAACCCATGACCTACTGCCCCTTTCAAAACTCACAATGTATTATTTCTTTGCAATGACTTTAAAAGGTTCAAAATAACAACTCCAATTTGTCTACCAACGCTTTCTGTCTCTCCCCTCGATGTTTCTCGGTGGTCATGTTCTGCGGAAATTGTTATTTACCCAGTAGCATTGTGAATGTTAATGGCTTTCCTTTCTTTCCTATTTCTCATCGCTTCACTGCTGTGGGTCGGCGACTGGTTGTGTTTTGCAGGATGTTGATGTTTATGTTTTGCGGATGTTTTTATTTTGGTTTGACGGATGTTTTTTGTTTACTTCCACTTCCTTGCTGCTGGCCTAGTTTTCGAAGACTGGTTTCCCTTCTGCACTTCGATTGTCATTCGCCTATGAATTGTGTTATTTACAAGTTTATTTACACTATTGTTTTCATTTTAGTTCTTGGTTTGTTTCCGAATTTGTTTACTACACAATACTTCATTTTAGTTTTCGGCTTGTTTCCGAACTTGTTTACTTTATTGTATTTCATTTTAGCCTTCGGTTTGTTTCCGAACTTGTTTACCTTACTGAACTTTGTTTTTTGAAGAGGTTTCCTCACCTTAGTATTAATTCCACGTTGGCTATTTCTCACAAATCTCCCTTTTTTAATTACTTGCTTAATCCTCCTTTTATTTATTCCTATTGATTTACAGACCTTTTGTGTTAAACCCCCTTTGCTTTCACGTATCTCTTTCAACGTTTCCAGCTCCCTAGATCGCAGTATTTCTGAACGATCCTTTAAGTTTTGGTTGCCCTGATTTTCTCCCTTCAGTAACACCTCACTTAAACCTTGGTTATTCCGTATCTTTTTCATCGGCTCTAACCCTTTAACACTCATCTCTCCCTTACTGAAATTTCCTAACTCATAACCTTTGGAATCTTTACGTTTGGTTTGTTCGCCTTTCCTACAATTTTGTTTTACGTCTATTTTGGTTTTAATAGACAACAGACATGCCCCTTTCTCTCGCATACCCGGATTTGGATCACCGACTTGTTGAATGATTCCCCATTTCATCAAATCTCGTTTAAAGTTGTTATTAAAACGGTTTTCTTCGTCCAATCTCAATTTCTTTACTCCTATGAAATTTTTCCTATTTCCCTCTATTTGTTTAACGCTTTGTTTACTTTTAGCTTCCTCCTTTGTTTTAAAATTAACTTTTATTTCTTCCCCTTTAATTATGACTTTTAAAAATTCTTCTTCTAAATTAATTTTTGCTTTTAGCCTATTTAGCATATTACATCCTAATATAGCTTTAGTCGTTAATTTTGGCACTATTAAGAAGATACCTTCTATTGTTTTGCCTGCAAAGTTTATGGGTATCATTGTTTGTTTGGCTACCCTTACTCTCCTATTTCCTATTGCCCCTACTACCTCTACATTCATTACTGGTAGCTCTAAAAATCTATAACCCTTTATTTTTAACTGCTCAAAATACTCCGCTTGAATACATGAATATTCTGCCCCCGTGTCCAGTTCAAGACACAATGGACTTTCATGAATTTTGACCTCTACCTCCGGACATTTGATCTTATCTTTTGGTAAATAGGTGTTATTCGGCTCTTCTAATAACTCTTCCCTAATATTCAACGAAATATTCTGCAGTTTAAATTGTAAATGGCTCCTTTTATTTTTTATTCTCGCGGTCCCTGATTCCGTATATTTATTTTGTACCTTTGATTCCAATCTTCCTTTCCCAGAGACCAACTTCGTTAGTTTTTTGGACTAGGTTTGGAATTTTGATTAGATGGAATAGGTTTCTTAGGGTACTGGGTTTGGCTTGTGCTAGGTTGATTCTCATAGGATCTGGGGTATGGGTGTTTAGGAAGGTTTCCAGAGTCCGTATTACGCGTTGGTTGCCTGTCTAGGTTCCCTTGGTTTCGCGGATATTCGTCTCTAGGGTCTCGCCTATTTTCCCTCTCCATTGCCTCAAAAGCTCTTAAAAGTTCTATAGCCTCTTCAAAACTTTCGCTTGGCTTTCCTACGCTAGCTACCCGTATTCTCTGGTCAAAATGCCTCAACAATCTATTGATTACAAATTTCTCCGGAATAGCAGGTTCTAAATACCGGGCCTTTGTTACCATTTTACAAAAATATTCTACTCTTGTCATAGAACCGCGATCATTATATCTCCCATTCTCTATTTGATTTCGCAAAATTTGCTGTGCCTGGTAGCCCCAGAAATTCTCTAAAAATTTTGCTCTAAATTCCCCATAGTTTGTGCTATCCCTCTTTACAATGGACCACCAATCTATTACTGCACCTCGCAAGTATCTCTCGATTACTTTTAACTTTTCTTCGCCATCTAACAAAGGGTCTATCTCATTAAAAAGCTCTTCCATATCCGTTATAAATTTCATGGGACTTTCCTTTGGTGTACCCCAAAATTCTTGAACTTTGTGCTCCCCTTCTTTACTAGCATGGATATAAACTACGCGCTTTTCTGCCCCTGCCACACCATGGGCTGTGCTAGAACTCCTAACCCTTTTTTCTAACGCTTTAACTGTCGTTTCTAATTTCTTTTCATTCGCGTTTACTTCTTCTATTCTATCCCTATTTGTTCTTCCTAACTCTTTAATCTGTACAATGTCTTCTTTTATGTCTGCTATCTCTACTTCGCAATGGTCTACTCTGCCCTGAATAAATTCCATCCCTTTCTGTACCTCTTCTCTTATTCCCCCTACGGCTCCTAAAATTTTATCTTCGCGTTCTTTCTCCCTAGCTTCGCGTTCTAATTTTTCAGCTACCCTTTCCTGCTCTCTCACTTTTTCCCTAGCTTCGCGTTCTAATTTTTCAGCTACCCGTTCTTGCTCTTTTAATAACTCCCTATCTTCACGTTCTTTCTCCCTCGCTACCCTTTCCTGCTCTTTTACTAACTCCTTGGCTTCGCGTTCTTTCTCCCTATCCTCCCGCTCTTTCTCTTTTGCTAACATTACTTTTAACAATTTTTTAATCTCCTCTTCCTCCCCTTTTTTCTGTCCGCTTGGAGTTGCCATTTTTTATGATTTTAAAAAATTTGTTAAAATTCCCTAATCTTTTATATTCTAAATTAATCACTCTTATTGCTACACTTCTTACAATTACTCTTATATTTACCAGGTCAGCTACCCTCAGATCACTTTTAACTGTTCGTTCGTTGTCTCAGTGAGAAATAATTATTTTAAACTTTAAAATATTATTTGTCACACGAGCCAACGCGTTGGGCGCCACTTGCCACGCGCAAACCTCTCTTTTTCGGGATCGCAAGGTTTTCGCCCCACGTTGGGCGCCACTTGCCACGCGCAAACCTCTCTTTTCCGGGATCGCAGGGTCTTCGCCCCACGTTCGGGAGCCACTTGCCACGCGCAAACCTCCCTACCCTTTTAATTTTTTCAATAAACACAACCTTTTGTTGTTAACTTTACACTTTCCCTCATCAAATAACACCCAAGTGTTTTCAGGCCTTATTTGACGTTGTTCCGTTGTACTACCTACCCCGTTAGAACAATTTGAGAGGTTTGGCGAGGGCAAGAAAAGGAAAACTTTTTGTTTCCTATTCTTAAGTTTTTTAAATTTAAATTAGTTAGACCTTTTTTGTCTTTTGCGTAGTACACTAGCTCAATTCTAGACTCTTTTTCGGGATCGTTCCCTTTGGAGTTAAATTTGTAGTGATCCGTGAATAACTCACCTGCTGACTTAATTACACTAGAGCACTGAATGGTTTTAGGATTAATTTGATTGGATTTGTAAATTATATATTCAAAAATTTTCTACTGAAAACTCAAAAACGATTTATTTTTTAACATAAATCCATTAACTTTGAAACAACAAATTATTATTATCAAAAACACAATGAAATTTATTAATCTTTAACTTATAATTACATATATTGAAAAGTAGCAAAGTGATTAATTAATTTATTAATTAAAATTTGTATATTAATGATTATATTATTTACATACGACGATTTGCCATTGTGAGTAATGAAATTTACTAAACGAGTTTACTTTATTCAATTTCCCCAGAATCTACTTGAATTTATTTATTTAGTTTATTTTAATTTATTTATTATTTTGTAAAAAAGGGATTTATTTAAAATTATAAGTAACAATGATCGTTTGCCACTTACAGAACACAAGAAGTTCGACGCGTAATTCCTTCTGTCGATTTCCAGCGATTTAAAGTTGTTCTCCTTGGTCCCCAGAATGGTTTCTTCGGCTTACAGTTGTCTTCTCCTGGACTTAATTAAAGTTGTCCTCTCCCAGTTGATTGTAGTATCTTTTGGCAAGATAGGCCGTTTATATGGATATTCTTCTCCCGAAATTATCACGACCCGACTTAGCTTTAGGCCGGAGCTAGAAACGTAACGCACCCCGAGAACTGATCGCCCTTTGACTTTCTCTAAGTACCCTCGGAGCTTGGTCAGATGTCTTCTCGTCGGCGTTCCGTGCTAAACTGATGTTAAAGGGGATGCAGGCTTCTATCGTCGACTTTTTTCTTGTCAAACCAGCATCTTCCTCTATGTAACAAGAAATCCTGGTTTCTTGCTTGAGAAATATATTTTTTGGTCTTAATATATTTCCTGATTTATTTGATGAATTTTAGTGCCTTTATTTCCCATCGATTAGGCCTAATTTAATTATTATCTTCATTTATTGAATTTCAATGTTTTGCTCTTCGTAGTGGATCCGGTGACGTCACTTCCCCTCGCAGCCTAGGCCTTGTGTGCCTGTATGAACTTGTCGATTGACAATTTTTGCATTGATTTCACCCAAACTCTATAACTTCTTTTTGCGTGGTCGGATTTTGATTTTGTTGACTTCTATGGATTGGTTGACGTTTTCTGGTTTCCCTGGAATTCGAATGGTGTTTCTACTCCTCTTCCTTCTTGAGTTATAGACTTCGTTAGTTTTGCTTAAATTTTGAAATTTATTTCCTGTAAATTTGAAATTTTCCATTTTTTCTTGCTTGTATCCTCTTTGGTTGGTCTTGAAACGCGTAAATCTGGTGTTGGTTTTTTGATAGCTTGTTTGGTTGTCTAGTTATTCAGCTTGATGTTACTCTAATTGGCTTCGTTTGGTTTTCGGCGTCTCATTCCCCCCCTTTAAAGCTCTTTTCATATCTCACATGGCATTACAATTTATTACACATATATATACTCTATTTTATCAATATTTCCCTTTTATTAATCTCCCTTATATTTATTATGAATTAATAAAAATTTTTATTAATTTATTTTATCTTTACAAAACTATTTATTTATTTATATTGAACTTCGGCTTGATTATGCCCTATTATTGACTCTATTAAATGCTATTTTTTATGATTTAATTACATTTGAACTTTATGAGTTATTGGCCTTTTTATGCCTAAGAATGACTTTACACTTTATTTTTAAGCTATAAAACTTTATAACTTTATATTTTTTATTACTTTATTTTCTTAACCCTTTTTAACTCTACAAATGACTCTACTTTGTTTTTGGATTTTATTCAAATTCTGCAAAATCGATTTGTTTACGCTTACATTTTTGTCTATAACTTTTTAAAAAATTATCATAACAAAATTATTTTTATTACTCCTTGCTTATTTAACTCTCCTTTTAACATAAATCTAATAATAACAACTTTTTTTTATAAAATTACAAACCCCTATCTTTCAATGCCAATTCATTTCTACCAAATTTAGACAAGACTGGACAAGTCAATTCCTGTCAGATCCTGCAAGGTTTTTGTTCGACTTTGTCGCTAAAGCCTACGTCACAGTCTGCACGTATTTAACTAACACAATTTCAAAAACTATTACTAAATACTATTTTCACATTGGAAACTACTTTTTTATCTTAATTTTGGGCTTTTCTGACACCCTTTGGCTTTACTCCTTTGTTATTTTGACTTTGAATTTATTTTAATTAATGTAATTAATTAACCCCAATTGGATCGGTCAATTGGCCGTTCCAGTACGTATGTATGGACGTACACTCGCTTTTATATGAGTTAATTTCGTTAATTTCGTAAAATATAGGTTTGATAATGCCTGAATAAAAAAAGGCGAAACGTGCGTCCCCAGCAAATAAAAAAGAAAATCAAAGGACTGAGAGCTGTAAGTATACAAAAAAGTAAATTTATAGTTAATTTCGTTTAGCATAATGTGAGTTTATAACTAAATATTTAACTATATTACTTAATAAAATATTTGTTATCTGCAATTCTAAATTGGTCATATAAATATTGACTATGTTTTCTACATTATTTTTGGAGAAATCTAATTAGGAATTTTTCTACTTAATGTTTTACTGATGTAGACTTTAAAAAACACGAAAAGAAAGTTGTCCTTACATTTTCAACATTTAAATACCAAAATATTTGTAAATTTAGTGTCATTATGTATAGTTTGTTTTATTTTAAAACCCCCAAATGTATACATCAATTATAATTCTAACTATAAACTTGATCAGTAGACAGAGAAGAGGACGCTTATAAAATTAATGTAATTATCGGCAAAGTTCTTACAACGAGAACGTTACTCTTATCGACTATTTATTTTATTGCGACAATATTTATTACAAATTCAATCCAAAACAAATAACATTGTGTATAAACATACGCACAGATTGCTAGATTGCTTCACATCAATCCTTATCTGTGTTCAGAACCCTCACAACGCTAAATATTTTATGATAGCCTTCATTTTATGGTGCAGGATATTGTATCCTTGGTGATACAGTAGCTCGTGGGGTTGCTGCAGAAAATAGGCTCCTAGATTTAATCAGTTCTTATGCGGTACAGTTTGGCACTGTAGAAGAATACAGATATTACGTCATGGTAATAAAATAACAACACAATCTATTTCTATGTTTTTAACTTAGCATTTATTGTTAATGACCAAATAAAAAAATAGTATGCTTTATTTTAGTTCTGACAGGATTGATATTCTTTGTTTGCAAATTTAAAGCTTTGAATATTATTAAAAGAATTATTTAGTATTATACACACACAAAACCATTTAAACTGGGATCCTCGGGTCCTTTGATGTGGAGCGATAATTTGCTACAAAATATTATGTTTCTTTTAATAACCTTAGAACTTAAACGCAATAGTTGATCAAACTAATGACACACGAATCTCTAAAAATAGAACTTCACTTAATTAATAACAACAATAATGTATTAGATAATAAGAGTACAATGAATTGAATAACAACTGTTCAAATAATAAAGTTAAGTTTTACTTTTAGATTTTTACTTAGTATCTGTTTGGACACAGTTTGTCTTTTGTTTTATGCATAGACTGCTGTATTGAGTGGAACGAGATAGACTTACTTGTTCTGAAGCTTATCGAATATGCTGAGAAAATGTACGCCCAATATAACTGGATTAGATTTTCCCATTTTAAACTTTGAATATTTCGTGCTAACTCTCAACATATTAATTTTAAAGTCAAACAAGTTGATTATGTTTGCCGAAAAATTAATGAAAAATTGAGAATATTGAATTTAAAGACATGAGATCGATTAGTTTAAAAAGAGAAATAACCTTTTTCGAATATGATACAAATAGCATAATGGTCATAAATATTAATATTATTATTGTTATTATTATTTTACTCCAAATTAGGTCTACTATCAGACAAACTAGCTCAGCTGTCGTAACATACTGTCTATGTTGCTATTTGCTCATAACTATGGAATTAAAGGGAATGCAGCATGAAAAGGGATTCAGTAAAGAACGGGAATGATCTTTTAATGTTGAAAACAACACTACACAGAAAATACGAACTAATACATACCTATCAGGGCTTTTAATGGAACGTCAAAGCATATGGATAGTTTTGACTTCTGTTTTTATACTTGAAGAAGTGTCCACAGAGGCTTTGGGGAAAATCTCGATCAGTGAATACTAAATCTATTCTTAATTTCTTGTTGAAAGTTTTAATTCCAAATAAACCATTCATTTTCCATTTAGTTGTACTGTAGTTCATATTGTTTTTTAGTAATATACTATCAACATAATTCATAGTATTTGAATACTTCTAATGATCACAAAAGATGGCTGGAATTAGCTGTAATAAATTGTACTTTTTATAATTATAATAAATTGATCTCAGTTAATAAACTTTAATGTAGTAATTGCTATTCCAAAAAAAAACACAGTAATTTATTTATAACTTACTATACTTAATATTATTTACAATAAACTTTTCCACCGTTACTGTACTTATGATTATTTTATAATAAACGTTTTCACCGACTGCGCCATGTGATGTTACTGGAATATATAAATGATACACGTATTTACAGTTTCACTATTTTATTTAGACTGCCGCTCTGACCGGACCAAGTTTATGTCTGTAGGTAGGTCCTACATAGGCCTACAGCATTCTTATCTTATGACACAGACCCTCTGAGGATGATGACTATGTCATTGAAATGTGCATAAGGGTAGTACATTAAACGTAACTTTTCATTAAATTGTTCTGTTATTCCTTCCTGTTTTTTGTTCCTTCTATTTGTTGTTCGGGGTTTCATTCAATCATTGTGAATTTGTCGCCACAGTGCTCTTCAACTTTTGTAATCAATATAATTGATTTAGGAAACACATTTTGTTAAACATTTACATTTTTATTACACGTTTCCCCAACTTATTAGACCTAACGGTACGAAAACAAAGGAATGGGGTGAAATTTTAACTCCTGCAAATTTAATAGTACATGTAAGTGCAATGTGACCTTACTTTATTATAAATTTCATAACTCCATCATATTGTACAATATTTGTTAAACAAAATGAATTAAAAGCGATGTTTATTATTCCCTTATGATTATTAAACATGAAAAATATTAAAATAATTAATTTATTAGAACGTTTCTTAGTAAAATATTTTGTATAACATTTTACATAATAAATCCTTTTCTCCAATTCCCAATTACAGTTTACTAGGAGAAGAGAAAAAATAAAAGTATGGTAAATGTAAATAAATTAAATACGTAAACATTAACAAATTCAAGGGTAAGAGCATTTACATTATTTCAAGAAGAACTTATTTATGACCTATGTAGAAAATAGTATACTTCTTTGTATACCTCTTTTCTTTTACGTTTTAAAAGGCTTTAAATGAGCACACAAAACTACGCTGAAAGGGTTTCTAAGCTGAATGTATTTAAACGTTTAATGTATTGGATCTGTAATTACTTACAGTACTTTGCAGTTAGAAAGGATAAAACCTTGTTGTTTTGTTTCGCTTTAACCATGTGAGTAGGGAAAATGGAGTTTTTTGCTTGCTTAGCTATCCGACCCTAACATACTGTAGAATAAAAATAGGTCCATCTCGCGTTGGCTTCAATAGTCATACTTTGTTTTGGTCAGACGATGCAGTTATACACAATAAACGAATATAACTTAGATCCTTAGTTTTAGAACTTTCAGAAAACTATGTGGTGTTTTATGATTAAAGAATACAACATTTTTTGTATAGTAATTGATGTTTTAAATTTCGCCTTGTATATTTTTTACTCGTAGATACTTTAAAGACTTTAACCACTATGTAAGTTAACTACCAATTCCGATTTTGACTTTTTTAGGAGATTGGTGTAATACTCATCGTCCTAGCTGTGTGTCCAATCCCTAAGAATCCAAGAAAAAAGGAAGCCATTACTTTTAGTGATCATCAAAGCTTGATAGCTTAAGTAACTGTGTGTCACGAATTATTTAATAATGTAATAAAATACAAGTTGTAACAAAACGCTAGTGTGGTACATATAGGAGACAAAGACATCAGTTGAAACACTTGGTTTCAAAGAATAGAAGAAACTAGTTAAAACATCTTTAAAAATGTATTACTTCATTTAAACATTAAATACTTTATAAGAACTAGCTTGGAGTTGGTTTAAGTTTTATTTCTCCTTTTTCTAACTTTTGTAGTAAGAATATTGTAATAGGTACAAATATTTTTATAAATTTTGCATGCAAAACAATTTGGCATTTTCTAAAAAAATTTTAGAATTTCCATGAATAAAAACTGTATTTTTCTTTTTAATCAACAGGAAGTAACCACATATTTCCTGTGATCATTACTGCCATCTACAATTCACGTTTTTTGTGGCGTATCTGGTAAGCACTTGTTAGGTTTTTTACTTAGGTCATTTAAACATATCCCTATATAGTTTTTTTTTCAAGAAATACAAACAAGATCTCTTGAAAAAACTACCTACGGATATGTTTCTGTTAGACATTATTATAAAATTAAATTACCGCAACAAAATTCTTCGTAAAATAAATGTTAATCTCTTTGTTAGTTAAATTGATATCATAAAAACCTGAGATGGCCTTCAAAGTGAGTATGTGCACATATATAGATAAATGTCATATTTTTAACATCATTAATTGCGTGATAAAATAAATATATTTATGTCTCAAGGTAACATGACGTCTGCTACAATAATTTGTTCTTTAAATTAGAAATTATGAATTTCACAGTAAGGTTCTTTCTGGCTAAAATAAGTTCTAGCATGCCTTGAAACAACAACAAAATTAGCAATTGAATACAAAATATTGCAATGCTTAATGTATTTATTACTTGGTGGTATCACTGCGCATTTATCAAAATAACTTCCATATACTACTTCCAAATAGATAATTTATCATTTATTTTTAATAACGGAGTAGGATTAAAAATACATCGAAGCTATGATAGTAAATAATAATTAAATGCCTAAATCAAATAAATATTGTAATATAATAGCAGTTTATATAATAAAGTTTAAAATTAAAAACCATTACTTACTTAAAATCAACTTTATCAACTTACTTATCAATAAAATCAACTTATAAAAATAGTTTGAAGTTATTCAATAATTAACCTTATGTATTTTAAATTTACGACTAGAGTTGGTGACACTATTTGTAGACTTATACTTTCCTTTTAATTATTTGTTTTAAAAAAATGCTTCACATTTCTAACTAAAATTCCATACAAATCACTACGACTATGGTTGTGTCAATGTTTACTATTTATAGAAGAATCAATATTGGTAGATATATCCACATACTAACACAAATCAAGTATTCAATGTATAACTGTAGAACATAAAATGAGATAAGCCAAAAAATATGGTAAGAATGGGTTAGTTTTTGTAAAGAGTGGAAATCTGATCGTTCGCTCCACTTAAAATAAGACTAGAATATTTTCCTAATTTTTAGAATCGGCAATTCATTAAAACCATATTTATGGCTTATCGACCAATATAAAAACCCTTATTTCAACAAGTAATCTGGCTTAAAAACGGAAAGTCAGTATTTTAATTCAGTCTTTTTCCATTTATATTGTTTGAAAAGAAGAAAATTAGTCTGCATAGTTTAGATAGTGACAGAATAAGGAAATTTACTTTGATTGAAGTTTTCAGGTTAGATACAGATTATAATTCCAATGTGTCTTGTATCTACTGTAGAGTAATAGTAACATCACAATATTGGTCACAACCAGCCATCCAATTAGAAAATTTGTTATACCAAATTACTTGTCAAAATAATGGTTTTTCATCAAGTTACATCATCCTATCAAAAATGAAGGAATTTCTACAAACTTGTCAGTTAGTCGTTTAAATCAAATTATTTGTTAACATTGGATTAAATTTACACATTGGCGGTGTTTCATACAGTATACCAAAGCTTCGTGATTTGACTCATTTAATTATTTACGATTCCCAATTTCTGGAAACAATTACTGTAGAAACACATTTTTGAATGTAGTTAGTGAACCAATACGCTGATTTCACTTTTCTTTCTACAAACATTCTACATTTTGTATGATCTTTAATCACAAGCTACAGATTGGCAGTGTACATTTTGCAGTTTGGGGTAGTAGGGCGAAGTTGGTAGTTACTCCTTTTTCAAAATATTTTTTTAAAATTTGTACTCACTATGAATTGTACACTTCGATTTTACTTAACTATACTCTTTAGTTAATTTAGTAACTATACACGCGTATAGTTTAAATAACAGTTAGAATAAAAGAGTTGAGATCGGCAAATAATAGTATGCTTGAATTACTTGAATACTAGTTGTGTTAAAAGTAGACACTCTGATACAGTACAAGACTTTGCTTTCAAGAATATCGAAACATGTGGCGAATATTTTTGGAATATTATAAAAGAGAAACAATATATATATGTGTTTGTATATCTTGCTTTAAGGGTCGGCTCTAGCTGTCGGCCATGTTGGCTGACACTCCGTAAGACCAATGTTAAATTAAAATAAAAATGTTTCCTTTATTTTTGATCGGAAAATTATAAACGATGTATCATTTTAAAGCTATGGTCAATATGCATGCAAATGGCTTTTTAAAAATTAAGAAAAATATTTTGTTTAATATTTATTAACAATTTAAAACATTGATTTTTTATATTTTTTTATGTTGTCAGTATTAATTATAGCGAAAAACTACCAAGCCATTCGCCTGAAGAATTTTGTCCCCTAGATTTTGGTATTTTTTTTAAAACGCTATTTGAACAATTGCGGGTTTTAAATGGATTTAGGCTGAGCAATGTCCGTGTAACCTACCGCCGCTATAGGGTGATTTTAAATAATTTTTACGTTGTAACTAATTATTATAGCGAAAAATTACCAAGCCATTCGGATGAAGAATTTTGTCCCCAAGAGTTTTTTTATTTTAAAAAAAAAACGCTATTTGAATAATTGCGGGTTTTAAATCGATTTAGGATGAGCAATGTCCGCGTAACCTACCGCCGCTATAGGGAGTCGCAGGTTGCTTTCTGTTTTACTAGAGCCGACCCTTAACTCAAAAATATCTTAACCTATTCGATGTGTAAGTAACTTTTACTAGTGTGTTAATGGACTAATTTCATTATACTCAAGCAGGTATTGGATAAAGTGGGCGTGTTTATTGAAAACGCTATGTTTATGTTTTTTTGTACGTCTTACTCTTGCTAAATCGATAAAGAAAAAGTAAAGAAATGTGGGCAATGAAAAGTTCTACAAACATATCAGTGAGAAAATATGTTTATATATTACAATTGTTTACAATAACTGTTATTGCTGTACAAGTGATTACAATTTTAAGTTTTGGCACATTCTGATGCTTAAGAAATGTATTCTATTCAAAGAAAACATTCCCAGTAAAAATACCTACGATTCAGACAAAGACAGCATATATATGTTTACGAATACAGGTTTCTTACAATAACAATTTTCTTCTTACCGCGAAAATATTCGTAGAGTATTGCATGACCTGTAACGTATTAACAATTTTACTTTCTCACTATACTATAAGATAGAGAAAGTATAGTAATCGCAAAAAAAATATGTTGAGATTTTTGTGGAAATATCCGTTTTGGGACCACCTGCGTCAAAAAAAGTGGTTTTTACAAAATGTCTGTCTGTATTTATGTATGTATGTATGTATACAAAGCTAAAGAGAAAACTATTCGATCGATTTCGAACAAATTTGCATCAAACATGTCAATTAGGCTTGTATAGATGCACGAAAAAAAGTTTTGAACTACAAACCCCTTTTTGACAAAAAACCCCCAAAAAATCAGTTAATATTTTTTTTTATAAAAAAACGGCTCTAATGATTTTGATAAAATGTTGCTTATGTGTAGCCCTTAATGTACCCTACCATATGCAAAAACCCGAAATATTCTAAAAATACTCGTTTTTAGTAATAATAATAATAATAATAACTGATTTTTGGGAGTTTTTTGGCCGTAAAGGGGTTGTTTTTCAAAAATGTTCAAAACCTTTTTTCGTGCCTCTATACAGGCCTAATTGACATGTTTGGTGTAAATTTGTTCGAAATCAATCAAATATTTTTGTCTTTCTAGCTAATAATAATAATAATATTTACTACTTATTCTCCTACTTTAATGCATCCACTCTCCTACTTTAATACAATTAAGATATCACAATGAATCTGTTTAATAATTTTAATTTGATTGTGAGAAAGTATGTGCCAGTTTATTATAATTATTGTATTTAAGATTTACTTAAGTGTATTTATGCTTATGAAAAAGTTTGTAACTTAGTTCAAATTTTTTTTTTTTTTTTTTTTTTAAACGATTTAATGATGTTCAGCACTGAGTTAAGTGGACTGTTAGTTATTAAGATCCCTAATGAACAATTATACAGACTGATTTCGAAGTATAGAAATTACGTATCGGCCTACTTGGCAGATATAAATGTGAAAGTAATTAGTTAAACAAATTTGTTTTTGTATGTTTGAAATTTTAGTTTTCCATATTTAATCAAACTTTATTTTTTATATATGATTTGTGATACACGATTTTCATATAAAATTTGACAAGAAAAACTATGATGAAAGCCGTTACGAAACAATACATTCATCGTTTTTGAGTTTGTCAATGTTACAATGACGGAAATATCGCTTTAGTAATAATAGGATGTAATAGGCCATCGATACTCTTCAATTCCGAAAGTATACGTCCAATAAATTTAAAGGAACATTTTCGAACAAATACAATTCATTTTGAAAGTGCTTACCATTTTAAAATTCATTATTTACATGGTAAATAAAATTACAGTAATAAAACGTTAACTATAATATTTGTAATAATCATATTTATTTTCGTAATTAAAATGAGTTAATACGTTCCATTGTTATTATGTGTACAAATTGCCTTTTGTAAAGTAACAGTGATTTTAACTGTCATACAAAATTTTATTGAGGTTATATCACTACCAGTGTGTAAAGGAGAAGCACTTTCCACATTTATAGTAGAATGGAAATTTAAAATTCTATTATTATTATTATTTTCATATATTTTACGTCTTTGCCAATTAGACTAACGAAGAAAGGGGAGCAGGTAAATGACAGACTAGACTCAGGGCTATAGAATCTGGACTAGACTACGCTTTTAGCAACTCGGACCCTCTAGATCCACTTTTGAGTCAATTTTAAACTACATTGATTGAAAACAGCCTAAATGTTATATTTGTATCTGGCCAAGATTCCAATAGTTTTTATTATTAAATTCGTTAAAAAGTAAAATCTGAACTCGTTTCTTTAACTGTGTGTGAAATTCGAATTTATTTGAAACGGAGGAAGGTATCGAGGGGAAATTGTCATAGTTCACCCACTTATACAATCAAATGATCAAAACTCAAAACATATTATACTATATTTTCTATAGGCGACTTAACTTTAGCATCACAAAAAAAAAACAATACTGCATTAAACTGCCTTGTGGGTATCATGCAAAATGGCTTAATTTAGAGATATCCAAATTATTTCCTTAAAATGATTTGATATATATGTTTCAAGATATAAATTTTATATTGTAAATAAAGTTTAGACAAAATTTATGCGAATGGCAATTACAGCCATACTGTGTTTTGGAACCTTTACCTCCTTCCTACCACTAGCTCCATTACCAATGTCCAAATTATTTCTGTAATGGTTGTTTCTAAGTATTGAGTAAGATGTAAGAGTATTAGTGTGCTATTCATATAATTTTGATAAATCTATAAAAACAGCAGGCAGTTTGAAACCCTTTGCAGTGTAAACTTGGTCTTTACCATGGAGTGTATTTTACCATTGACCACTAACTTTTTGTAGGTGTATTGCCGGCACCAATGTTGATTAGTTAAAATAAAGTAGTTTGTAAAATTATCCACTTGAAACTGTTTTTATTTTTAAATTACTAAATTTGTTATTTTAATTTAATTTCCTACAAATTGGTGTATGAATTGTTTCAAATTTGTAATTATTTCTTTAACAAACGCATTGAACAAAGAAACTTATAGGCCTACTGTTTATGACAGTTTTTTGGCCTTGGATGTAAAACTTGTTTGTGAATTGCTTACGTAGCTGTTGCATAGACTTTTTTTATAAAAGTCTGAGTGAGCCCACATGATTTATTGCTCTTGTCATCACAAAGTCTTTTGGATTTTTGACACAAATGACAAAGCAATGCGTTTTTGATAAGAAAAAGTATAAAAAGACACTAAATCCTCAGAACCCACATCAGAAGCATTTTACCTCTGCAATACTTCAACATAATGGTTAAAGTATTGTTTACTGTGGCTCTTGCAGCCTGCCTCTTGGTGAGGTTATTTCTTTCATACTTTGTTCGCTTTCTCTACTTCTAAATTATATTTGCTATTCATTTTGTATACTCAATTTTCTACCTAATATATAATTACTTAGATACATCTTTTGTTTTCATAGTCACTTTATACAAATATTACAAAATATTTTGTAAACGTATTTAAAATTTACATTTCATTGTTATTATGTATCATATTACGTTTAAAGGGTTCATAAAATTTAATAGAAATCCAGAACCTTTATTGAATCACTCGTGAATCCGTCCGGCTAACATTTGTAGTAGGTTTAAAGTATGCTAACAGTCATAATATATACTATACGTTCAATAATCAGAATTTGACAATTATTCTTATGGATTTTAGGAGACCAAAATTTGGTTCTCAAGAGACTTTATGTATTTGTATATTATATTATTAAATGATTTTAAGTGTCAAATCGTATACACATTTTGTGAAACGTATTTTTCCAACCTGTTCCAGAAAATATTTCTGCTCAAAATAAATTGTAATCTTTATTCTGTGGTTCATGTTTAAGACATTAGTTTCACCTTTAGATATTTTGTAATATTTTGGCTTGGTAATTTTAAATGTATTGCTAACCAACCAAACACAAGCTTTGCAATTTAATATTTCGAAAACAATTCAATTAACTAAAAATATCCGCGCTTGATCAAGAAATGTTTCAAGCTATAATAGTCGATAAATACAAATACAACGATCAGCAAAATTCCAATACATCTCTTTAAAAAAGAAGAAAAATGTATAATATTCCTATACGTTAGTAAAAAATCTTTAAAATTTTAGCAGTTAATATACAGGGTGTATCAGAGCGGGTGGCCGGCTTATATATCATTGAAACGAGTATACTTAAACATTTTTTTAAAACTAATAACCCCCTATTTCGACCCCAAGGAATTCAGGAAAAATATTTTCAACCTTCTAAAATATTTTTGGGGGTGGGGGTTGGTTTTTGGGAAATTTTCAAATGTAAAGGTAGGTCGTGTTATACCTCATTTTAAAGGTCTCGGTACACTGATCATTAAAACAAAATGTTTTCATTTATCTTGCACCGTCAATACAGGGTGAACCGAAGCATCATAAAATCTTAAATTTACATATCTTTTTACATCTGACATAAACATTTTTTTTAACAGCTACAATTTTTAAAGTACATTGACAAAGATGTGACCTTTCAAACAATACCTAATTTTGGTAGGTTTTCTCACATTTTTAGCAGGTTTCAAAATTTACAACTTTTAGAAGTTTTAAAAGTAAATATCTCAAATTTTTCAAATTGCAATGTGGGTTATCTTACATATCAAATTGAAGCCCTTACAATTATCAACATTTTTATATTTGAATTTTTTTCATTTATCTATTGGCTTAAAATTCACAGAAAAATATTGTTTTTCTCTTTCAAAAATTAGGGTTTTAGTTGTCAACATTAAATCATAACAAAATTTAAGCTAACATAAAATAATACTGTAATAACATTTTGTAACAAAGAAATATGAAAAAAAATAATAATAATAACTATAAACTTGATCAGTAGACAGAGAAGAGGACGCTTATAAAAT
>JAGFPH010017221.1:5051-16437 GCA_018207615.1 Philaenus spumarius
GTCAAAGAATAAGGCTTTAATGTGCAAAAGTAATGATTTAATAGTAGACCTATAAATTATTATATTATACTATAATACCGGTTAAAATAGAATACAGCGGACTACGTTTAGTAAAACTTTGTTAGTCCACTGCTCATCCACCAGAAGCGTTGAAGATAGTTTCAACTTAAAACATTGAGTTACCTATCTCCTCTTGGTAATATCATTGACTATATAACGTATATAGTAGTCAGTGGTATTATTATCTCTGTGCAGATCTACTACATTTCTGTTACGACTAAATACAGAACTTGTCAATTTCCTCACGTGAACTTCAATGTTTACAAAAGGAGGTGCTTCTATCTATAGGATTTTGAAGAAATAAACGAAACTATATCTCTTGTCAAGGTGGTGCTACGCTCTTCAGGATGATGACGGAAATAAATTAAGGAAACACTATTTCTTATTTCTTACAGTTAGTTCGTGATCACCCCATTTTTCACCGTGTTCTTTTTCATGACATGTTAAACATTAAATTACAATTCTTAAACATCACAACATAGGCTAGATATACTAAAACGAGTGTTGATTTTAGTATAACTGAATAAATAAAGTATATATAAACAGTTTTGTAATTACCCTGTTTTAAATGTTTGTTGAATTTAACAAGCAAAGTGGAAGAAAATGTTTTTGGGTTATTACTAGGAAACCTAGCGACGTAAAGAAGCCAGTCCAAGAGTGGTAATTTGACCTTCCCACGTGGTAGACAGCAGCATCAAACAGACTCTATATTCAAAAACAATAAGGAAAAAGTGCAATGTTACCTGGGCGATGGCCATTTCCCCGGTCTCCCCTAGATCGATTTCCCAAATGGTTAAAACCATAAAACATAATTTTGGAAATTCGCTCAACTCACGTGAGCGGTCCGGCTGCGTGAACGAATTATTTTTTTTTCTAAGCTATCCTTCTTAGTTCGTGTTCAAACCTTTTTTATACAAAACGACATTCAGCTTAGGTAGGGCGTTCTATACCCCTCCAAACGGTTAATCGTACAAGGAGAAAACAACATAAAATATAGCTTGTTCCATAGGAAATTTGAAAGTTGTTCACCCTTATCGATTGGACAGTGGCGGAAACTTGCAAACATTTACACTACATATTTTCCAATGTCTCAAAAAATAATTCGACCACGCAGATGACAGCTGCCGTGAGTTGAGCGAATTCCCAAAATTAAGTTTAAAAATTTTTGGGTTTTAACCAATTGGGAAATTTATCTAAACACGAAGACGTTGAATAGCTGCCTGCGTGTACGAATACATAAGTAAGTACATAAATACATAATTAGAATTTGTTCGCACCTCAGCATCCAACCCCGGCTTCGTTCCGCTCGCATCGGAAAGACTATCATCTTAGCGAGTTTGCGCCTCGACCAACTAAGATTTTTAGCGAATTTACGTAGGAAATAAACGGTACCAGGAACTGGCACATACTTTCTTACAAACATATTTAAATTGTTAAACAGATTCACTGAGACTTCCAATTGTAGGGTGGGGTATTTTATTAAAGTAGGAGATTAACTTATACATATTATTATCTAGAGAGAAAACTATTAGATCGATTTCGAACAAATTTGCACCAAACACGTCAATTAGGCCTGTATAGATGCACAAAAAAGGTTTTGAAAAACAACCACTATATGGCCAAAAAACCCAAAATTCAGTTATTATTATTATTAGCAAAACAAGAACTTTTATAAAGATGAGGTTTTTTGCATATGGTAGGGTACATTAAAGACTACAAATAAGTCAAATTCTATTTAATCGTTAGAGCCGTTTTTTTATAAAAAAATAATAATTGATTTTTTGGGGTATTTTTCGCCAAAATGGGGTTGTTTTTCAAAATTTTTCAAATCAGCTTAATGTGCATCTATACAGGTCTACATGACATGTGGTGCAAATTTGTTTGAAATCGATCGAATAGTTTTCGCTCTAGCTTTGTATACATACAGACAGATATTTTGTAAAAACCACTTTTTTGGACTCAGGGGTCCCAAAACAGATATTTTCACAAAAATCACAACATCGATTTTTTTTGCGATCACTATACTTTCTATATACTATAGTATAGTGAGAAAGTAAAATGAGTATTGCAGTGGCCCTTATGGTAAGACCCAAGCTCGGGAGCAGCAAATGAGCACCGATCATGGTCTCCAGAACACGTTTTGGGGGTTATTAAAAATCTTATATATATATATATGTGTGTGTGTGTGTGTGTGTTCGCACTCTAGCGACCGCATTTTAAGTCCGATTTGGTTCAAATTTGGTACACATTGCCACGCCGTACGCGCGCGCCTCGGGTTCTTTCGTGCTCAAAGGGTTTCAGGCCCCTCGTTCTGACGTCACGCCGCACCCGCTCTATTTTTTATTCTATTTGCCCGTAAATAAATTTTGCGCGCATACGTGGACAAGAATAGGAAATACGCTCACTTTCCTAATTCTTAAGATTTTGTTTGTAATTAATACACTTGATTTTTTATTTTACTAGCTCTAGTCAGACTCTTTCTCCGGACCGTGCCGTTTGGAGTTATTATGTCACACACAAGAATTAATATAACCTTATATACTAACTTAATTTTAGAGCACTGGTTAAATTTCTGGTATAGGATATTGAACTTATAAATGAAAGAAATTAAGATTTGCAAATAAAACTTTTTTATTTTAAAAAACAAATTGATTTCACTTTTGCAACTGCTTAAACTTTTCCAACAAATATAATATTGATATTTATAACTATGGTACTGTTTACATTTATTTTGAAACTCTTTTATACCATTGTGAGAATAGGGAATATTCCTGAATGATTTTACTTTTATACATTCCCCTGCATTTACTATTACTTTTGAATTTAATTTTAAAACTTTATCTTTGGATTTTATTTATTTTAAAATATATATCTTGGTTATTTGCTACTCACAAATAAGTATGATTTTTCGCGGCTTTCCTCCTTGGTGGTTTAGGCCTTGGAATGAAGTCCTCGATCCACTTCTTTCTTCCTGCTTTCTCTCCTCCTAGGATTTCTCCTCTTCCTTAATGTAGAGCGATTTCTTACGGCCCACTGATCTGTACCGGAGTTGGTGATTCTCGCCGACCTACTGCTGCTTCTGCAAACTTTGACGTGGTCCTTGGATGGCTATCTTAACGCAACTATTTCTGTATTCAATCCCCTTAGGATTCCTCCTCTTCCTTAATGTATAGCGATTTCTTACGGCCCGCTTAACTGTACCGGAGTTGGTGATTTTCGCCGACCTACTGCTGCTTCTGCAAACTTTGACGTGATCCTCGGGTGGCTATCAATACGCAACTAAAAATATTTTTCTTTCTCCCAACCTCGTACTGTCTAGATTGGAGTCAAGAGACTTACTCTGCCTTTTTTGAGTAACTTCGTTTCTCTGGTGATTTATCTGGTTTTCTACATTCCTTTAATTATTTAAATTAGGTCCCATGACTTTATTTTCATTAACCCACTGTGATTTCGTCGATAATTATTTATTTCCTTTGCAGAGCAATAAGTAATTGTATTGGCCTCGGTGGTGGTAGCATGACGTCATACATTTAGTCTCCCCTCACTGTGTTTACTCAAGCCTTTCTGGTCCGTACAGGAATTTAATACTTTTTTAGTTTAAATCTTTCAAAGTGCTCTAACTTCGTAACCCCTGGTCCGATTTTGGATTTCTTTGGCTCATTGGATTCTTGACCATCTCCTGATTCCTTCCTCCTTTGAGTTGTTGTTCTAGGGTTCCTGGTTCTCAAGTTATCGCCTTCGTTAATTTTCCATTAAATTTTAATCTTAATTTTTTCAAATTGGTCCAAATTGGATTTTTCTTGGTTCTGTCTTCTTCTCCTAGTTCCCAAACTTCCAAAACTATCCTTCTTTTTTATTTCTTCACTTTGGGCACGGTTCTGTGGCCTGTTTTGTGTGAATCGTCGAATTTTGGATTTGGCAACCCCCTATATGGTTTATGCCCCCTTCTCACATGGTATTCTACATTCACATATATATTACACATTATTTCATATATATTTACTATTATATACTGTAAGGCTTTTGTAAAGTTATGGGCGACTTTATCATGTAAGGTTATGTAAGTTATTCTGTTTTCAAGGTGTTTTGAATTGTAATATTTTAAAGCTTTGGGGGCTCCACCAGATCCTTCTTACGGATCAAATTTTAGCTTGGCATGTGGGCTAACGACAAATGAATCTAGGTTGAAATAATTACAGAGCTTGTCACAATATTGTTTGTTATATTCTTAAAATGTTCAAATATTTTTTACAGTAAATAATTCAATAAAATGCAAATTATAAAACAATTAAAAGTTGAAATTTGAGTTGGCCATTCTCAAATAAAACATACATTAACAGAACAAATTTATAATAAATGAATACTTTAAAACATTTGTAATCCAACTCATTATTGATGTGATTGAAATTTATAAAACATAGTGAATTTTTAATTGAATAGTAACGCCTTAAGTTGGATTGAAATATAAATTACCTTCTGGTTTCTCAGCTAGATTATTTACAAACCTACCTAATGATATCCGAACCAATTCTAATTGCTTTTGAGGTGCTTTAATCAAACCCTCTATCAGCTAATTCTTATTGAAAAGGTCCCTGCTTCTAATACATTTCTTTACCCACAAAATGACACTTATAATAAAAATTATTACAATATAAACTAGAATATGATTTCGTTTGATAATTCTACTAACCCTCGAGATCTGTTTTACATTAATGATTGGTTTAAAGCTACTTACATAATTTGGCTCTCTCACTTTCCCACACACTAGGCCCTTATGGACTTATTTATTTTCACTAAACACTGCACTTGATTCAATTGATTTGAACGCACTCTTTGGGTAATTTTACGTTGGTGAATTCATGGTTGTAATTCCAATAAATTCATAACTTCTGTTGGATAATTTCGCACTCAAATAATGGTTCTGCTTGATGATGAAATGATGATATAAGATTCTACTAATGTAAAAGGTTGAAATTTGTGCTCCCGGTGTTCCTCACTTGAAGGTTTCTTTTAGACAGACCACGTTTTTCCTCCAAATCTCCCACCTCTTTATTTTACGATTTTCTAATTCTTCTCTGATTGGATAATTTCAAATATGGATTGTTCTGATTGGCTTTAGAGCTTAACATATTTTGCAGTATTTTTTTGCTGCGTATTTGCATTCGTTGTTCACAAGGAATAACGCATAGCTGTGTATTTGTGTCCTAAGTAATTCAAGCTGGTATATCCGTTACAACTTCCTGTTGAAATAATATCTATCGCAGCTATCTGGCTTGTTCAAATCGTTCTTTACTTAGATTTATTTATGTAATTATTTTATTAAATTTTTTAAAATTATTATTAACAATTTTGTTAGTAAGTTCTTATTGGTTGCTGGTGTTTACCAACAACCCTGACACTCCCCCTGCCGGTTTTAAAATTGTACCACCAATTTTTTTGCTTAATATTCTTCCATTTCGTTTAAAGTGAATAGTAACGATGTTTATTTTAATTGTAGTACTGAATTGTTTGTTTACGTTATACAATGTTTGTGGAATTACTGATACAGTAGTATTTCATTGAGTCTTCGGTTTCGCTGACGGAGTATAATTCTATCTGAAGGTAGTGTGAAATGTAGGCCTGTGTTTGTAGATTTTGCTCTGACAGTAGCTGTTTGATTGTAGTATTATGGTAGTAGGCTTAGTTAATATTTGTTTGTAATGGATTATCAATGGAAAATTTGTGTAGGTCTGTATTATTTATGGGTGATGTTTATTAGTCGGTTACCTTCGCAAGATGAAATGTAGGCGTGATCAATGCTTCCTTTTCAAGTAAGGAAAGTTGTTTGGAAAACTGTTGTTTTTGGATCAGTGTAGCTCCCTAAGTTCGCGAATCTCAGGAATACATACCATGTCTGGAAATGTTGAGTTTGCAGTCTATATTGTTTACTATCGTTGTATACACATTTATATTATCTGGGTCTATTTAAATGTTTACAATAATTTGTTATTTCTTGAACAGATCTCGGGTGTATATTTACTTTTTTTAAAGCTTAGAGGAAAAAAATATTTTGCTGTTTTGTTATTAATGATAATTTACTTTCTTCTTTCAAATAAAACTTTGAATTTTTGTAAAATTTTCTTTTAAATCTGTTTCTAAGCAGTTAAATGTATCCTTAATGGTTGTGAAAACTACTTTTGTTACTAAGGTTTTGCTCTATGTACTACCCCTATTAGTTAAATAATTAGTTCTTAAATCTAATACATATACATATTTCTATTTTATACAATGTACATATTGATATTTCTAATTTATACAATATATATCTAGACAGATCTCGAGTTGGTATTTAATTAATTATTTCTTTTGTGGTTTACTTCGTAATGAACACATGACATTTTTGTTTTATTTATTTCTTATGACCTTCTATGATACATTTTCATTCTGGAAATGTGTATTGGTTCATTTTGGAGTCTTCCATATCTTAATACCTCTACTTGGTATGTTAATTCATCTATTTTTTTAATAATTGTATATGACCCCGTATACTTCATATCAAATTTTGTGTGTGTTTTGCGTGGAATTCGCGTCTTATTAAAACTTCATCCCCTTGTTGGAATTCAAAGTCGGTTCTCTTCTTATCGTAATAAAATTTTAGTTTTTCTTGGGCTTTTTGTATTATTTTGGGTAAAGTTTTTCTAATTTCTTGAATTTGTTTTAGATGTTGTTGGATGTCGTAATTTTGGTTTTCTTGTATTTGTATGATTTCCATGGGGTCGTTTGGTTCAAAAGCAAACATTAGTTTATTTGGCGTGAAACCGGTGCTTGTTTGTTTCGTTGAGTTGTAACAGTATACAATTTTGTATGATCATGAATTTGGTTTTTCGTGTACGTAATGTGATAACATATTGGCGAGTGTGCCATTGAATTTTTCTGTTAATCCCTGTGTTTGTGGTGAATATGCGCTACTGAAAATTTGGTTTATACCTAGTGTAGGTAGTTGTTAAGTGTTTGATTATTTCATTGTTAAAATGTGTACCCCTATCTGATTGTAGTATTCTCATTTTTCCATGTGTCAATATCAATTTTATTAAATTTTCAGCTACGTTTTGGCATCTGCTGTTTTGCATTTAAATGCCCACGCATATTTCGTGGATATATCCGTACATGTTAATATATATTTGTAAGCATAAGATGAAGTAATTGGGCCTATAAAATCTATTATTATTCCGTTCATGGGCCTATGTGTCTCTAATATTGGTTTTAGTAGTCCGTATGGCTTTCTAGTTGGGATTTTTCGTTTTTGGCAGGTTTCACAAGATTTTGTGAATTCTTGTACGTCTTTATTTAAATTGGGCCAGTGGTATCTATCTCTTATCTTTGTTATTGTTTTAAAGTACGAAAAATGTCCACCCGTTAAAGGACTGTCATGTGCTTGTCTTAAAATTTCCTGTTTGAGTTCGTTTGGTACTGCTAAAAGTTTGGTTGTTTCATTCCCATTGAACTGCTTGTAATACATGATTTGGTCTTCTATAATATAATGTCTCGATGCTCTATCAATTTTTTTGTTACTCCTATCCACGTTCAAAAGTGAAAGCTTAATTTGTTTCAAATATGGATCTTGTGATTGTTTCAATTCTAAGTTTTGTGTGTCAGCGTTTATTAGAAATACATCTTCAAAGTTTTGTGGGATTTCTTCTTCTGCTTCTTGTCTTGATAAGAAATCTGGTAAACCCATTGTTTTCCCTTTTTTGTATTTTATATCTAAGTCGTAATCTACAAGTTTGGTTGCCAGCCGGCCTAATCTATTTGACGGATTTTTAAAAGTTTGGAAATATTGTAGTGCAGAGTTATCAGTGAAACATGTGATTTTTCTTCCTAATAAATATTCTCTCCAGTATTCTATGGCATATACATGTCCTAGCATTTCTTTTTCTACTGTCGAATATCTCTTTTCATGTGGTTTTAATTTTCTAGATAGGTAAGCTATTGGAAACTCTTGGTTATTATTTGGGTCTATTTGTGTTAGTACAGCTCCTATTCCTATGTTTGACGCATCTGTGTAAACTCGCGTGTTTCTGTCTTCTTTGAAATGTGATAGCAATGGCGGATTGGTTAATATTGTTTTTATTTCTTCAAAAGCTTTGTTACAATTTTCTGTCCAAATTATTTTAGAGTTTTTTTGTTGTTGGTTTTTGAGAAGTTCTGTTAAATGGTGTGTAATTTTTGCGTAGTCTTTTATAAATTTTCTGAAGAAACCTGAAACTCCTAGGAAGGCCCTTATATTTCGTAATGTTTTTGGTTGTGTAAAGTTTAATATTGGTTGTATGTTTGATTGTAAAGGCTCAATCCCTTCAGTTGAGATCTTATGACCTAATATTTCTATTTCTTTATAGAAAAATTTACATTTTTTTGTATTTAATTTTAAATTTGCTTTGTCTAATTCATTTAAAACGGCTTCTAGGTTAATTAGTTTATCCTCAAATGTTGGTGCAAATACGATCGTATCATCCAAGTAAGAAAGGCTTTTTGAAAATAGGTGTTTTGCCAAAATTTTGTTTAGATTTTTCTGGAATATTCCAGTTGAAACCTTCAGTCCCTGAGGGAGTCTGGTAAATCGTAGCATTCTGTCTTGTGTTCTAATCGTTAACAGTGGTTTACTTTCTTCATGAACTTGTAATTGGAAGAAGGCATTTTTCAAATCTAGTTTTGTAAAGTATTGTTAGTTAAGCAACTGAACATTAGTTGCAAACTTGGTATGGGGAAATTTTCGTTTTTTATTTGTTCATTAACTTTTCTAAAATCTGCTACTAGCCTTTGAGTATTATCCTGATTTTTAACTATAAATGCTGGTGACGCATATTCTGAAAAATTTGGGCATTCTTCTAAAATCCCTGCCTTAACTAAGTTGTCTAATTCTTGGTTTAATATTTCTCTTTCCTGGTTGCTTTGTCTGTAGGGAGGTACGATTACCCCTGAATTTCCTGGGATAGTCTGTATTTTTACTGGTTTTATGTTGGCTGGTGTTAGGTCCCTGACCTCTGTTGTGAATACAGTATATGTTTATATCTTTTTATTATTTCTGTAACTTGTCTGTGTTGTGTCTCGGTTAAATTTTCACTAATTTAAAATTGCACTCCATTTTTATCGTAAATTTGTTCTTTATTTGAGTTTTCCTGTAGTGTAGGCGGCGTGGGTGTGATTTTTTTGTTTAATTTTTCATAAATTTGTGGTTCCTCTTTATTTTTATTTATATGTCCTATAAGTGTTCTAGGAAGCAGTGTTTGCGGTCTTTTTAACGCATTGTATATATGAACATAGTATTGATTGTCTTGATTTGATATGTAGGCATGAATTTGCTTTTGCTCCCTTAAGTGTCTGTCTGTTTCAAAGTCCATGTGCTCATTATAATTTTCTATCGTTTGTACACATAAACTCTGGCCCGATGCTATTTTAATGTGTTCATTAGTTCTTATTTCTGGGTTGCTTATTATGTTGTGATTTATTATTAAACGTATATTTTTCAAATTTTCTATCCACGATTCATTCATATCTATTATACATTCTTGGTTATTTGCTTTGAGGGTTATTTTTTGGTACAGTAATCTATTTTAGCTTGATTTGCTAGTAGAAAGTTATTGCCTAGTGTCATTTTTGCATTTATTCCTGATGCGACATAAAATTTATTTGTGAAATTTATATTATTTATTTTAAATGGTAATGTTATCTCTCCATGGATCTTTAGATTATTGTTTGTGGCAGATTTTATTATTGTATGTGTTTGACGTGTTAATGGTTTTTTTGTTACTAGGTTATAATTACAGATGGATACATTTGCACCTGAGTCTATGATTGTTTCAATGATTTGTTCCTCTAATGTGTCAAATGTTACATCTATTGTGCAAACTCTTGAATTTTCAGATTTGTTTAAAAATAGGGTATTATATACATCCCATGTTACATCATTTTCCGATTTCCTAGCTTTAGGTACACCATTTTGGTGTAAATATTGTCTATGAAATATACTGTATAAATCTAGAGCACTTTGTTTTTGCACCGATTGCTGTAATTCTAGTGCACTGACGCCATTATTTTCCTCGTGCTGTTGACCTGCGGCGAAGTCCGTTGTGTTTATCTCCTGAGATGGGTATTGTGTTTCAACATTGACCGAAGTTAGTGGAATTGTGCTTCCGTCATGTGAATTGCCGGTTGTCTGTTGGTACTTCTGATTTCTTAATGAAATGGAATACTGTTTGTCATCGACCTTTTTGCTGTCTTGTGTGATTGATCATAATTTGGCTTTTTGTGTATGTCGCATATTTGGTTTATGAGTTGTGACAATATTTTGACTTGAGTATTTTGGGGTTGTATTTCCATGTTCTTTTTTCACGACCCTTTGGTCCCATTTTGGGTTGAATTTTGGTTTTTGGCATTTGTTGAAATAGCAACTTTGAATTGTGTGGCCGTTTCTTTTACAATTTGAGCAAAAGTTTTGTTTTGCTTTGTTGCAAGGCCAATTTTTGTTTTTTATATATTGTGGATGAGTTTTAATTTGGTTGGGTGAGCATAAATTTGGGTTTTCCCTATAAGGTGTATGTGAATGTTGATATCTTGTATTTAGATTTGTTTCAAATGGTGTTGTATGGTTATTTATTTGTATAACCCCCATTTACCCCGTTTTTTTGGTTGTAAGTTGGTTTTAAAATGTTATTGAAGTAGCACTCTTGTATTGAGTGTCCATTTTTCTACAATTTGTGCAATATTTTTGGTTAATTTGGGTGTATGGTCTGCTTTGGGGTTTTGTATCTAGTGGGTGAGTTTTCACGTTTTGATTGAAAGAGCATTGTTCAGTTATATGATTGTCCATTTTACATAGTTTGCAGTTGTATTGTTTGAAAAAACATCTGCTTGTTGGATGATTGGTTTTCTTGCAAATTGTGCATGTTTGTATTGCCCTAGTTTGGTTATTAGAATATTGATACGCGTTATTAACTCCTGTTGTTTTCCATTCCCTATTTTGGAATTGTTGGTTGGTTTGGTACTGCGGTCTTGTTTTGTGGTCATATTTTTGGAATGTTGTTTGGCCCTGGTTCCTTTGTTGTATATTAATCCCTAATGTGTGTACTATTTCTGTAAGTTTTTCCAATTTTTCCGACATTGTGTTGATTGTTTCAAGGTGTTTTGAATTGTAATATTTTAATATTTAATATTTTAAACCATGTAAGGTTTTTGTAAAGTTATGGGCGACTTTATCATGTAAGGTTATGTAAGTTATTCTGTTTTCAAGGTGTTTGTTTTCCCTACCATTGTGATTTTCTGTGCTTCTATAGTGTCTTTGTTTATTTAA
>JAGFPH010017222.1:0-18014 GCA_018207615.1 Philaenus spumarius
TTTGAAGACGGTAAGTCTAACATTTGATTTTATCAATTAACAATATTCGGAATGGCGAAAACCAATAATAATGACTAAATACATAACTTTTAATTCAAATTTACAGTATAAAATTACTTGTGAAATGAAGTGTGATTATGACTGCCTCAATAAGTCATGTATTACTCCACAAAATCCTGGTGCATAAACTCATCCACAGAATAAAATGATTCAGACAACAGAAGTTGTCTAAGGCTGATTTTAAAACACTTAGAATTTTGTAATGTTTTAAATTCGACTGGGAGTTTATTAAAAAATCTAGCACCTGCTTGTGAAGGAAGTTTACTATACAGATTTAACCTGTGCTAATGCACACGATATTCACAAGCATTTCTGGTGCTATAAGTGTGTACGTCCTTGTTCAGCACATGTTCACACTTAAACTTAAAATATAAAATCACTTCCAGTATACAGGGTGTCTCTGAACTCTCTACCGACCTTTTCAGGTATTATTCCTGGACCATAGACAAGCCAAAATATCATATTCAAAATTTCGAAAACTCAAAAGTTACTCGTATATCCGCCATTTTGTTTTTTCACATAGGAAATTTTAATTCGAGAACGGCTAGTTATAATTAAATGAAATTTGGTATTTAGCTTTATTACCTAAAGACCTAATTACAGAAAAAAAAAAAAAATTTTACAGTCATTAATTTCAAAATGGCGGCTGCCTAAAAATTTCAAACGTAAATATCTTAAAAACCGCTCATAGTAAAAAAATTACATTTATAACGTTTTATTTATTGAATTTAATTGCAAATATAATGACACCAAATTTACGGAAATCGGTTCATAAATAATGGAGAAAAATCCATTTTTAAGATATTGCATTCTTGTCAATATCAACTGTTATCATGTGACATCGCTGCTAGTGAGCCACGTCGATCAGCTGTTTCAAGTATAATTCCACCAAACAGCTGATTAAAACATTGTAACAAAATAACAGCTTCAGCTTGATATTTTATGTTTTATTTGAAGCATCTAGGAATCGTAAGGGTATCAATCAGGTGATTGGTGCAAATGAACTTAATACAGCTGGTTAATGTTTTAATCAGCTGTTTGGTGGAATTATACTTGAAACAGCTGATCGACGTGGCTCACTAGCAGCGATGTCACATGATAACAGTTGATATTGACAAGAATGCAATATCTTAAAAATGGATTTTTCTCCATTATTTATGAACCGATTTCCGTAAATTTGATGTTATTAGATTTGCAATTAAATTCAATAAATAAAACGGTATAAATGTAATTTTTTTACTATGAGCGGTTTATAAGATATTTACATTTGAAATTTTTAGGCAGCCGCCATTTTGAAATTAATGATTGTAAAAAAATATTTTTTTTTCTGCAATTAGGTCTTTAGGTAAAGCTAAATACCAAATTTCATTTAATTATAATTTAATTATAACTAGCCGTTCTCGAATTAAAATTTCCTATGTGAAAAAAACAAAATGGCGGCTATACGAGTAACTTTTGAGTTTCGAAATTTTGAATATGATATTTTGGCTTGTCTATGGTCCAAGAATAATACCTGAAAAGGTCGGTAGAGAGTTAAGAGACACCCTGTATAGATACTTGGAATTGCAAGCACTCCCGGATCTTTAAAAGCATTTCTACAAGTTTGTAATAACTTGTTTAATCCTGCCACAAGCCTAATAGCTTTTTTTTGCACAACAAACACTCTTTGCATATTTTGAACTGATGAATTTCGACAAAGTAAAATTACATAGTTCATGTGCGGATACACAAGCCCATAGCAGGCCTTTAAAATAGTTGGAGTTTTACAATTCTGTTTAAAATTTCGCAGAGCAAATACTCCCGAACTAATTTTAGAACTGATGCTGGTTTACATGCTCATTCCAAGTTAGCTTGTTATCGATATTATGTCCACTTTTGATCGAATCTTAATATCTTCAAGCCGTCGAGAGGAAGTATGGGTTTCTCGGCTACGCATCGGCTATTCCATGCTAACCCATGGGTTCGCCTACCGAACTGTATCCACACGAATCTCGGCGACGATACCAAGTCCATTAAAATGTTTTCAGCGTTTTAACCTCGTAGTTTGAATGTGATTAACTGTTGAACTTTTGTGTTTTCCAATAATTTGTAAAAATAAAACTATTTCATATATTAATAGAATTATCTTCATTACTGAAAATATTTAGTTCATTCAAAATTGTATTAAATTGAATGCATAGTAAATGGGTAATACATTTTTATAAAGAAAGAATTTATTATATATATAATTATCTCGTATTGTGTTATGTTTCGGACTTGTTGCTTGATAGAATAAACTTAGAACAAAAATCTCACAACTAGTACGTTTATTAACTCAAACGCGTTTCAACGACAAAGTCGCCATCTTCGGTGATGCACGAGCTACAATAGTCAAACTATAACTAATATTACAGTGCTCCATCCCCCGTATTTATACAGAATTCAAAGGGGCGTGGCTTAAAACTACGTTATATTAGTGGGGCGTTACCAATTGTCTTACCTTATTATAACTAGCCTAACAATAACTATATAACTAAAAATGTTACTAACCTAATAATCTCATACAATACATTATTTTTATATTAATATAGAATTTTGTATGGGCCCTAATTCATTATTGACAATTATTTTACTATGTTTGTTAATATAAAAAGTTTTCCAAGCATCTATTGTGTTAAGTTTAGTTACATTTTCAATAGTACAGAATTTTCTATTTTAAAATGATGGTTTTCATCTAAACAATGTCTAGCCATAGCAGACTTATCTGGCCTATTGTACTTAATATGAGACACATTTTCTTTAATATTCAAGAAACTTCATTTATATAATTCTAATATTACTTAAATTTGTTTGAATGTATTAATGTTGTCATGGAGCCTAAATAATTAATTGCGGAGATTCGACGGATCCTTAAATAATTGTGGAGATAAGATATAGCCTTAAATAATTGCGGAGATGTGATGGAACCTTAAATAATTGCGTACCTGGAGCCTTAAATAATTGCGAATAAGCGTTGGAGTCTTTAATAAATGTGGGGATGCAGCTGTGTCTTAAATAATTGCGGAGATGCGATGGATCCTTAAATATTTGAGGAGATGTAATGGAACCTTAAATAATTGCGTATATGGAGCCTTAATTGCGGATACGCGATGGAATCTTAAACAATTGCGAATATGCGTTGGTGTATTAAATAAATGCGGGGATGCGGCTGTCTTAAATAATTTCGGAGATGCGATGGATCCTTAAATATTTGCGGAGATGCGATGGATCCTAAAATATTTGCGGAGTTGTGATGGATCCTTAAATATTTGCGGAGATGCGATGGATCCTTAAATATTTGCGGAGATGTGATGCATCCTTAAATAATTTCGGATACGCGATGGAACCTTAAATAATTGAGAATATGTGTTGGCGTCTTAAATAAATGGGGGGATGTGGCTGTATCTTAAATAATTGCGCAGATGTGATGGAACCTTAAATAATTGCGGAGGTGTGATGGAACCTTAAATAATTGCGGAGATGTGATGAAACCTTAAATAATTGCGGAGATGTGATGAAACCTTAAATAATTTTGCGGAGATGTGATGGAACCTTAAATAATTGCGGAGATGTGATGGAACCTTAAATAATTGCGAATATGTGTTGGCGTCTTAAATAAATGCGGGGATGTGGCTGTATCTTAAATAATTGCGCAGATGTGATGGAACCTTAAATAATTGCGGAGGTCCGACTTAAAAAGGGTGTGTCCGTGCGGTGACGAAGACGGTGACACGAGTTCAATCATTTTTCTCCATCCAAAAAAGTGCTCAACGTCCCTAATAAAGTTTTTACTTTAAAAAATTATCTATTGAAGGATGGAGTGTATTGCAATGTAAAAGCTTATTTTAAAATTTTACTGTCGTGTTTTCTTCCATTAACGAATTGTGGCCATTATTTTGCTTCGTGTGTTGATAATGCAAATTCCTTTATTTTGGCATTCACAAAATTTCATCATTTCCAAAAGACTACATTTGACTAAGGATCAGCACCATTTTCTTCTAAGAATATTTTATCCGACAAAGTGCACGAGTGTTTGAAAGAAAGTTTACCTTAAAACCAATAACAGTTCCTTTTGTCTTCGAATGATTAACCCAAGTATCGATTAAACCTTAAATTACCAATTGTAATCTATAAAGCGACTGCAAGTTGCCCTCGGCAACACTTCCCTAACATAAAGAGCCTACAGGAAAGACATTATTTTAAAATGGAAATCGTGACTAAAATTATGAAGAGATCCGCGTTGTCGATCGCTTGGATATTTTACACGGTTTGTTCGTATGCAATGTGTATTTGACTAAATGTTTCCGATAGTTAACTCAAATACTGACAAAGGGTTGGTGAAAAATAAGTTCCACACAATTTTATGTTTAATTGCCGTGGCTAGAGGCTGCTTTATCTCGGCATCTGAATAAACATTGAAAGCAAGTGCAATTAACAATTTAGCAATCGAGTGTAATTGGACCCAAGGCCGTAGCCAGGAAAACTTTTCAGGGGGGGGGCAGGTCAGGACCGGGGATTTGAATCTAAAAACCCTTTCAACACGTTCACTGCTAAGCATGCACATGTGAGCTTGATACTGAACACTAAAAGAAGAGGCCGACGAACAGTGCATTGCACGCCAACCACGTATTTGGAGAATCTTCTACGCACGGAGCATTGTGTGCTTCGCACGCCAACTCCCTTATTGGGAGAATTTTCAATACGCAGAGCATTGCGTTCTTCGCACGCCAACCTACGTATTGGGAGGACTTTCAATACACATGCATTGCGTGCTTCGCACCCCAACCCCGTATTTGGAGAATTTTCTATGCACGGAGCATTGCGTGATTCGCACGCCAACCTCTGTATTGGGAGGATTTTCAATACACTGCATTGCATGCTTCACACGCCAACCCCAGTTTTGGGAATATTTTCAATACACAGTGCAATGCGTGCTTCGCACGCCTGTTTCGGGTCCCGCCTCCTTGGGTTCGGCTCTCCTGCGTCCGACTCCTGAAGTGGCGTTTTCTCTGGTCGGGCTGTGCCTTTCTGTCCTCGCGCGGACGTACGGGCTTTGTCAGGATGGTGGATGGCGAGTAGGTTCTTCAATAAGGAGACGAAAGACTGTTTTTCACTTTAGAGCGTTTATTTAATGTAAAACAATCTATTCCTCTGCTGGTCCGGACTTATAACTAAACTAAACTAAACTAATGTAAAGGCAAGCGAGTCTACATTATGTGATCTGGAGTCTTCTCCAGACCATGGTTACTAACAGACTGATTTAGGCTTGAACATTTAGCTTCAAGCTGGCTCCCCCTTCCTTTAACTATAAACTGTGATGTCAACTATTGTAAGAATGCAAGTTATTATTTAGCACAACCACTATCAACATAGATCCAGTGGTCATTGTCATATAAGTTGGTGGGTACCCGTCACACGCCAACCCCGTATTTGGAGAATTTTCAACACAAAATGCATTGCGTGCTTCGCACGCCAACCCTCGTGTTAGGAGTATTTTCATTAAACAAAGCATTGCGTGCTTCGCACACCAACCCCCGTATTGGGAGAATTTTCAATACACAATGCTTTGCGTATTTTGTTAGGGTAAAGTATTTTTGTTGAACCTTCATAGTTTTCTTGTTTTAGATAAAATCATGCTCACAAGAGAGCATTCTGAACCTACTTGCATCCATGTGTATTGTACGTTGTAGTTTAATCAAATAAATCTAAATATCATTGTGTTGTGTATTTTATAATTTAATTTTCACCTTTTAAACCTAGTATTAATTTTTACTACTAAATTTCGGGATTTGTGCGGGGGGGTTGTTAACCCTCTAACCCCCAATGCTACGGCCTTGATTGGACCTCAAAAAGGTGTGTAAACTTTGTGTAATTTTATTTTGTGATGTTTCTTCTAATAATATTTTACGTTTTATAAACACTGTCTCTTTACTTTATGTCAATGTTTTATTTTATATCCGTAGTTTATAATGGGTTAGTTGTTCGTCATTCATTAGATTTAAGTTTATGGTGTTGTTAGTTATTTCATTCTACAATTTGTAGGAGTTGAGTGAAATAGTTTTACATCTATTTTTAGTATTTTCATCTGAATCTGAAATAATTCGTTAATTAGTCCATATTTGATTTCGTAAACATATTTAAATTGCCTTTACAATTGTATTGTTTTGATTTTTATGGTATGTTTAGCAGCTCCATTCTTTACCAGACGATGACTTTTGCTGGCGCCTACAAAAAACGCATTGCATCCCCTTCTGTGTTCGAATTACCATTGACAGTTAAATTACATAACAAATATTCGTTGTCCGAGCTATATGTTAAACGATGTTTCCTAGAAGTCTTGGTCAAGTGGTTTGGACGATGAACAAACCTTAAAATGGTGGTCATTAGGTGGAACAAATCTTGATCAAGGAGACGATAAACAAACCTGGCCATTTTTTGAATATATGGGCGATATGATTACTCCTGGACTTTACGTCTGTTGTAGGTTTTCTTTCTGTGTATTTTGTATTTAAAATTGCCTGACAATTTTTTTCATCCACTTCAGCTGACGTAGTGCGTTGAGTTGATAAGAGTTCAAATAATGGTTAAGGTATCAGCTTGTCTTGTGGTAACAATAAATATGGCGAAAGGATCTTCCATGTATGTACTATCATCTCGCACTTATATTTATTTCCATATTGATTATAGAACGTGTTTCCATATAACGTGTTTTATATGTATTTTGTACATATTACCTGATAAATTTCAACTTATTTAACAAATGTTTTTAAGTAAAAAATATATGTCATGTAATAGTGAATTTCTAATATTGGTTTCTGTTTTGTACAGGTAATCCAAACGGACCTAGTTTAACATAGAAAATGTAAGTTGTAATTTAAGCTCTGTTATGTAGCAGTTGTTTTTAAATGTATTCCTTACTGGATTTGTGTCTGAAATTCTGAGAAAAATAATTTATATTTAACAGTTTACCATAGTTTAAACTTTGTGCGATTATCGCTTGTAACTATTGTTAGTACTTTTAGCATTTGCTCTCCGTTTTAATTGGGAAATATGTGTTATACATGTAGTAAAATGTATTGTTTGCCCGCACGTCTATCTATACTTATAAAAGCCAAATACCATTGACTCATTGACCCACTGACTCATGACAGTTTCTCCAAAACCTTGAGGCCTACAAACATGAAATTTAGCACTAATACTCTTTATAGGCTCTAGACGCGCACTAAGAAAGGGTTTCCGAAAATTCGAAATTTTAGGGGGATTTTGGGAGGTCAAAGTTACGTTATCACGATTTATCAAAACCTACCGAACGGGTTGGAATGAAATTTGGTATGTAGCTTCCTCTAGGGCCATAGATGCTCGCTATGAAAGGGTTTAAAAAATTCAAAGTTTTAGGAGGGTTTGGTGTTATCAAATTTACAAAATCACGATTTCTCTAAAAACATGGAACGGATTGGAATGAAATTTGGTATGTCGCTTCCCCTAGGGCCAAAGGTGCTCGCTAACAAAGTTGTTAAAAAAATTCGAAATTTTAGGGGAGGTTTGGGTGGTCAAAGTTACTACAAATAACCATCGAATGGATTGGAATGAAATTTGGTATGTAGCTTCCTCTAGGGCCCTAGGTACTCGCTAAAAAAGGGTTTTTAAAAAATTCGAAACTTTAGGGGGAGTTGGGGTGGGTAAAGGTTACTAAAAAGAAACACCGAACGGATCAGAATGAAATTTATTATGTAGCTTCCTCTAGGGCCCTAGGTGCTCTCTAAGAAAGAGTTTTTTTAAAAAAAACTAAATTTTATGGGAGGTTTGGGGGGGTAAAATTTACTAAAAATACCCATAAGAAATACATAGTGTAATATATTTATTTTATTGATATAATATATTTTTTGTTAATATACATTTAACTTTGATTTGTCTATCCGTGCAAAGCCGGGTCGGGCCAGCTAGTTTACTATATTATCTTAATAGGAAGTTAATAGCAACAAAATCATTATCACATTTTTAAATACAGTAATATTGCATAGTGGGGATGAAAATCAATTTATTACAAGGAACATATTTATCACAACTTCTGAAAAGTTGTTGCAGAGTTATGTGCAATGTTCGAAGCGTTAAATACCTGTTTTAACTTTATCGGAATATCTAATATAGGCGGTAGATTCACTCAAAAATAGCATCGTATTTGCCTTCGGTACTGCCCGTTTTGTTAATTTATTCGCTACGATACAAAAAAAAATTTTAAAAAGCGTATGGCTCTGGGGCAATTCGCGTCCTTCAGGGAGAGTTTTGCAAAAAAAAAGCTAAAAGGCTCATTATTGGGTTGTCATATGGACAATCCTGTAAACCCGGTTTTTGTAAACTTAGGATTATGACTTTGCCCTGCCTATATATATATATTGCAACTTAATTTATGTCCAACAAAATATATTACAATTTGATAACCAATATGATAGACATTTTTACAATACTAGAAACAAATGTGATATTATAGCTCCTAGTGTAAGACTAGCTAAAACGCATAAAAGTTATTATTACCAAAAGTATATGCTATTTAATAAACTGCCTCTGCATTTAAGAACTTTGCCAGAAAAAAATTCAAAAATGTAATTAAAAAATGGCTTAAGCTAAAGGTGTTCTATTCGGTGGAAGAATTCATGAATTGTGATTTGATTGATATATAGTTAAGTACTTGTAGTGTAAAATAATGTATTGTTCTCTAATCCAATATGAGTTTTACCTATTGCATGTAGTATGTTTAATGGCAATAAAGCTATTATTATTATTAAAAAAATCAATTTATTACAAGGAACATATTAACCACAACTTCTAAAACGTTGTAGAGGTATGTGCAAAGTTCAAGGCCTTAAACACTTGTTTTACCTTTATCAAAATATCTAATATAGGCGAAAGTTTAACTCAAAAAAAAAACAAAACAACATCTTATTTGCCTTCGGTAATGCCCGTTTTGTCAGTTTATTCGGTACGATACAAAAAAAGTTTTAGAAATTTTCTCTCGTTGACATTTAACTGCAAAAAATTCAGCAATAGATGTAGGGGTTTTCAGAGTTTTACAATTTTTCAACCAATACTTATTACATTAATAATACATTAAGTAAAATTTAAAATTGAACTGGACTTATGAGAAATAACACTATATAAATAAAAACAGAACACAGTTTCTCATAAAAACGTTTAATAACTCAAACGCGTTTCGATGACCAAGTCATCATCATCAGTGATGGTTACAAACTTATAACTAATTTGGTTACGTGGTTCTTAACTATATATAGGCAGAGTCTTAGTAGGGGGGGATGGTCTAAACATGTAACGACCAATGGGAGAACAGTAACTTAATAATTGTAATGGGGATAGTAACTACAGGGGGGAAAACATCGATATATATAAAAATAGATACAAAATAACATATATATAAGTTAGAATCATACAAAATACACTCATAAACTGTATATGTGAACATGTAGGATATATAATTTAAAAGATGATATGTGAAAATATTATATACAAACAACAAAGAATAAGTATATTCTAGGTCAAACATTACATAATAACCTACAATACTAATATAATTATATAAAAATATGTAAGACATGTAATTTAATTTAAGCATAAAAAAAAAATCACTAAAAATACATTTGTACCATATACATAAAGCATAATCAAATATTTAGTACTATTACATTGCTATAATGTATGACAAAATTATAAGATGTCTCATATAAATCATTATTATGTGATGATTATGTTTGTATGATTGAAGCATTAATGAATACAAGCAATCATGGTAACAATTAAATAATAAACAATAAATATGAAGTAGGTATACAGATATTAGATACAAATAATTAAATGAGAATGGAATTTTGAATTGGGCCTAATTCGTTGTTAACTATAAGATTTTGGTTCCGGTTAATGAAGAGAGTTTCCCATGCGTCTAGTGAGTTCTGTTTTGTTACGTTTTTTAAATAGTTTATTTATATAGTAATAATACATTGTACATCTTACATTGTAAGAACAATTAATTGTCACTCCGATGGAATTGTTTGTCTCGCACTAACAGAAGTTCCAAACTCAATCGAACAATTTGTTTTACTTCCTTTCAAACGCATGTATAAACTGTACCTGTTGCGTCTAATATGAAATAAACAAAGACATTCTATTTTAATTGCCGAGGGACCAGAGCTTTATAGTGAACGGAGAGTTGAATGGTGACAAAGAGTTTTACATTAATTAAGACGTTCACTGCTGCGCAAATTTCGTATTTCCTAAGCTTGGAGATGATCTTTTATTTTTTATATTTACAGCCTAAATGAGAAGAAATTACTTTATTTTTTACTTTTGAACCTTTCTACGTAATAATCACTAATATTTTAAAACGGATGCACATGTGCGTCCATAACACAGTATCTTAAAATTGGCGTGCAAAGCACGCAATGCATTGTGTATTGAAAATACTCCCAATACGGGGGTTGGCGTGCGAAGCACGCAATGCATTGTGTGTTGAAAACACTCACAAACGGGGGTTGTGCGAAGCACGCAATGCATTGTGTATTGCAATACAAAACGGTACGATTTCATACCGGCCGCAGTGAACGTGTTAACCTTTCATACAATCTGTGTAAATAAAAATTGAGTAACATAAAATTCATTACCTTGAAATTGATGTAATGTTCACTAGAGTAATCCAGGAAGCGATGTAGGCGAACTTGCCGCGCACTGAAGTAACACAGTTTATCACAATTGTATTGTTTATATTTGTCACTCTTAAATCTAGACAGATCGCACTTATGTATTAATGTGATGAGCGTGGCAGAGCCAATGGTAATAATTACCGCGTTTGGGTAGGGTGATTTATGCACTTGCATGAAATCGAAGCGAGTTAAAAGAATTAGGGGTTTTGCGTATTTCATTACTGAAGCGTATCTTTTAACGGACCCTCTACCCTTGATGGTGCTAAGACGCGTTCCTAAGCACGTGATATATGCCGTCCAGGATGGGACCAATGGGAGGTTATGATGATGTCATGTAGCCTTGCAAATTTCTGTACTCGCTGGTAAAACACCTCTCATTGAGTGACATGAACTCTCCTACATCGTATGATCGACTAAATTATTGTGGTCCGAAATTTTTAGACGAATATAGAAACTTCTATAAAGTTAAAATATAAACTTCTATATATAACTTCTATAAACCCCCTTGTAACGTGCTATCGACTCTATAAGAGCCGATTCGTAAAATCGATATATCGAAGCTAATAATTAGCACTTCACATAGAATGAAAGTAAATTGAATTCTCCATCTAGTAGGCAGTGTTAGTTTGTCTTCATTGGAGAAAAACAAAAAGATAAAGCAGACGACAATATTGTCAGCAGTAAGATGTGGTTTGAAAACGTTTGATTACGTTTGTGTAAACTAGCTCTAACCTAAACGTGAAATGTGACATGCTTAGATATTTTTACCTGTAAGAGTTTTTTTTTATTCTTTAAAGTTTCCATTGTTGTACATATATTTGTGTTTATTTTAAAATTTCAAACATTTTGTATATCTTGAAATTTTAATTCAGTTAATTTAGTGAATGTGAGCAGCCTCTAAAGTTCAAAATTCTAGTGAAATTTGTTTTCATTGTGATTTATTATCCATTATACTTGTACTTAATAATGATAAGTAAACAAAACTATTACTATATTATTCTCTGATCTTTTCTGAACACATTGATAAACCCTATAAGTTAAATATACGGGGTGTTCGCAAATTATGTTTCCAGACTTACACAAATTGTTCCTTTGGTCAAAACAAGAACAAAACTTCCAATAAACATAGGTCCTAAAACGCTTAGTTTCCTATATATCCGCCATTTTGTTTTTTGTAAAAAATAATTCATATCTAGAGAACGGTTTGACTGATTGAGTTCAAACTTGGCATGCAGTTTTACCTGACAATGATATACCTCAAGAAAAATAAACGATTAAATCTAATAATGCGTTTCAAAGTGGCGGCTGTTTAAAAATGTCAAACCTAAATTACTCCAAAACCGTAAATTTTAACGAAAAATGTCAAGACACCTTTTTTGTAGCCCTTTTGATTCCCTATCGGATGGTGTAACTGTCAAAACAATTGGATAAAGGATAACAGTTAAGTTATGTGTACTAATTGGTTTGTTCAACCCGGCATCCTATACCAACACAGTAAATACTACAATATTTACTACACCATCCAATAGGGAATCAAAAGGGCTACAAAAAAGATGTCTTGACATTTTTCGTTGAAATTTACGGTTTTGGAGTAATTTAGGTTTGAAATTTTCAAACAGCCGCCATTTTGAAACGCATGATTAGATTTAATCGTTTATTTTTCTTCAGGTATATCATTGTCAGGTTAAACTTCATGCCAAGTTTGAACTCAATCAGTCAAACCGTTCTCTATATATGAATTATTTTGTACAAAAAACAAAATGGCGGATATCTAGGAAACTAAGCATTTTAGGACCTATGTTTATTTTAAGTTTTGTTCTTGTTTTGACCAAAGGAATAATTTGTGGAAGTCTGGAGACATAATTTGGGAACACCCTGTATATACAAATTTGTATTTATTATGAATTTTTCAAAATATGTTTGCACGATGCCCTAGAAATGCTTACTACTAAAGAACAATTTCCTCAGCACTTGGAGGATTAATGCATGTTAAAGATGAGAAAATGTTTATTTTTGAAAACCCTGTATTTCTTACTTTCGGTAGTAAATGTATCGTACATGACTTGACGAATTTCGTGTTAAGTCCGTACCACGAAATGACTTAAACGTTTGTTTTTTTGTTCCTTTTAGATTGCGGAGAAAGCGGTTGGCATTTTATATGTTTGTTTAAAGTCTATATCTACGGACATAAAGTAAAGATATTCTAGAAGTACAGTAGTGGTTATTGTATAAGAGCCGTGTTTATGTAGTACAATGCTTCTGTTTCGACCCTGACGTTAAAAATACATTTTGTTAAAATGCGTTTCTTTGTTGCAACAGTTAGAGTGCTCATAATAATACAATGCCTTGCAAATGTGTTGCTCGAACATTGCTAAAACCCATTTTGTTTAGTGTAAAGTTGTATAGAAAAACAGCATTACATACAAATGGAACTACCTTTTTTGTAGATCAACGTGAATACATTAAGCAAATATTATTAACACTAAATTGTTAGAATCGAGTTTCGTTTACAGTCCTATATATAGGCCTACCTACTACATTTTACATTCGAAAAATATTTTGTTCCTTATTACAAAAATATTCAATCATTTTGAAAAATATATATATTTTAATGTTTAACGAAAATAAAATCCTCTAGTTACAACCGAAAAAATAAAATTTAATAATTTCTCAGGAAACTTATGATCTAAACAAATCGTGTTCGTGTTGTTTCAGATGTCTACCAAAGACTGTTTGTTATATTATATTATATTATTATAAATATATCCCTACATTGTTTAAAGCCTCTGTATTTATTTCACCACATCATGTTTTTTCGTCTTAGCGATTTCATAAATTCTTGATGTAATTACAAAAACTAATCCAACTTATTTTAGGTGTGTCTTGCCTTATGTCCGGTACCTATTGAAATTTCGGTTGTTCGACCATCTGCAGGGTAATATAAAACGGTTACCGGACATTAGACCACACGGACATTCGACCACATAATTATGATATGCGGACATTCGGCCACACTTTTGGGCCAACTACCTGGGTTGGGTCAGCTAGGGATACGTAAATATTACTCGCCGGACAATTCACCACATTTTTAATCTGGCCGGTAATAGTATAATTAAAATTAAAAAAAAAAACTAAAAGGTTCTAACCTATAGTATTTAGTCACAGTGTGTTTACTTTTTATTTACTCTGGACGATAACAGTATGATTACATTTTGTTATTATTACATTATATAATTTAAAAAAAACCTAAAAGGTTCTAACCTATAGTATTTAGTCACAGTACTGTATGTTTACTTAGTTGAGTTGGCTAAACTGTTCGTTTCTACACAAAAAAGAACCAGACAAATCCTGCAAAGCTGGGAGAAAGCTGAGAAAAACATGTCGGCTCTTTACAATGTAAATTCCCGTAAGGAACATTTGATTTGAAAGTTTTTAATATTGTACGTGTTGAAGTTTTTTTTTTGGGGGGAGGGGTTAAATATTGCTTTCCCGGCATCAGTGAAGTGTATAAGTACTATATTTATAAAGAAAAAAGTTAAGGTTTGTGTATTTATAGCAGTTTCGATTGACAAGCTAAATTAAACAAATACCCTTGAATGGTAAAACAGTAGGACACGACTTTAGGGCAGTGACAACGACGTGACCTTGATCAAAAGCGAGGAATATCCCTAGCTGACCCAACCCAGGTAGTTGCACCAAAAGTGTGGCCGAATGTCCGCTGTGGTCGAATGTCCATGTGGTCTAATGTCCGGTCACCATATAAAACTTTATAAAAATGTAGACATTTCTAAAGTCTGGCTGGATATGAGGAAAAGGTACATATTTAATACCCAGTATCAGACCACGCATCTGCCAGATGTGCCGTATCAGACCTCAGAATGCGACTGTGACAATTATTGTGTTTTAGTAATAATAAGTTTGTATTGATTCCTCTTTATCTGCAATTAAACATATATCTTAATGATCAGGAAATACCTAAGAATCTTTTCCTGTAACCGATGGTTAGTGAATTTAACAAATTATTTAAAAAAAATTTATCACAAAAACTTGAATAAGAAAAACAAATAGTTTGGTCTACCTGTTACACAAATCAAACTAACATGTGCGGCTTGTTATAGTAAACAAACAGAGAAAAAGACTAACAAAAAAAAAAAAAAAAACACATGTACAAATAATTATAACTAAATAAAACATAACCATACAAATATAATAATTTAAAAATCACTTGGTCACTAACACAAATTCAAATACAACAAATGGAACTCCACTGTACAAAAACGAATAAATTAAAGATCACTTAATCACACAGATTAAGTCGTCAATTACATCGTGTTTCATCAGCCAACTCTTTACAGAAGTTAACAAGTTACGAATCTTTTGTTCCGTCCTCAAGCGGATTTGGAAGCAAATTAAAAACTTTCTGGTCTAAAAATAAAAAGGATCTTTGGAAACAGGAGCGGTTTACTTTTGGTCGTATTATTTCAGCGCACATCTACTTCTGGTTAAATAATAAATTGTATCAGTATTTACATTCCCTTTCCTCATAAAAAAACTTTATACACAAAAAGATGTTTCAGGGGAAGAATACTCCATTGCGCAAACAATGGAAATAAAGAAATTAATTTATTCTTGAATAGCATTATACTAATGAAACTTTTGTGATATATATATCGGTTTAATAGCATATTTAGAAGCTTTACCCCCAACATTCATTCCCGTATTGCAACCTTGAATGGACGAAAGCTCGATATAGCATCTGAAAAACTTTTACATCACAAAACATTCTAAAAAAATAAAAAGCTCTTATGTTCATTCTAATTTTGTTATGAAGAAGACTAGTATACTTTTTCCAAGACATTTTGACATTCAGATGGACACCCAACAATTTTAAATCTTCTACGTGATCGACGGAAGATTTGTTTGAAAAAAATTACGATCTCAACAAGGAGTGAAATTTGAGTTAGTGATATTTGATGTCACTTTCCTTATCTGAAGCCAGACTTTAGATATGTGTACATTTTTATAAAATTTTATACTACCCTGAAGCTGGTCGAACGACAGAAATTGCAATGTAGGTGCATGAGGTAAGACATACTCAAAATAAGTTGGATTAGTAATACAATCAAGAATCTTTAAAAAGCGGGATAGATGGAAGGTTGTATTTCATTATTTGACACTTTATAAACTATAAAATAACAGATTTTAAAGAATTTATCTTCTTAATTTTTGTAAAATGACTACAGATCCTAACTTTCAGCTGTAACTTTTAGTATTTAACATAACTACACCTCATTTTAACATTTTAAGTAATTCTTACTGGAAATTGTATGTAGATTCTGAAAATAGTGATAAGGTTAACAAAACACTCGGGCATAAGCAAGATATTTAAATTATAAGTGCCTAAGTATCGACTTACAAAATTCTTAAAATATGTATTAATTAGTGGACCCAGCAATGCTTCGCTATTGCTTGATTTAACTTAAAGGATAGTTATTCCATTTCATTACATTGACTTAAGTAATAGAAATGGTTTTTATGTCACTTAAGAATATACTACACAAATTTAAATTTTTATAGTTTGTAAACCTTTATAGATAATAAAGTAAACCTTTTGTTTGCTTTTACCTAATCTAAAAAAAACTGATAGTTGTGAAGAATTGTAAAAAACCCGATTCTAAATAAGCCCAATTGGTTGCAAATAAACGTGTTTTGGTTCATTGTAGGCATAACCTAAAATTATGTACAGTTTTTAATCTAAATCAGTTGTTTTGTATATATTATGTAACAACCAATGTTTGAATTAAATTAAAATATAGTAAGCATTTTTAGTTGATTTTTGTTTGCTTTAAGTGGTCAATCTAACCTAAAAAAGCTGTTGGTTTTGAAGAATAATAAACTGATTTTAATTGCTGATTAAAGTTCCTATGGTAATTAATGTTAACAAACTTTTGTTACTAAGCATTTTATTAGAACAGCTGTTTCGTGAGTTATGGTGTTGAATTCATGAAAAAAGGATGTTCGGTTTTTCCCGAATTTGAAAATTTTCCGGGAAACTTTTCAAAATTTGTTTGCATAAAAACTTATTCCGGACTATTACGAACATTTTAAATCAAAAATAGCCAAATAAGTCCATCTGTTCTCAAGTGATGCGCCTACCAACGAACAGCATTTCATTGTTATTATATGGATTATACATTTGAATCAACTGATGTTGTGTCTGTTGTTTTATTTCATTGGTTGCTATGGTAATGAAATAACATTCAAATAACATGGCTTTGTTAGTTCATCAGTGTAGGCCTAACCTAAAATTATTTTGTGTCTCTAATTTTATTTATGTATTTTTCCTATATTTTAATGGAAATTCTGCTATTCGGGGTGGAGACCAATCCAACAAATCAAAGATTATAAAAATTGATTTGGCCGTTCTTGAGTTATAAGTGGTGTACCAATCCCGACTTTGTTTTATATATATAAAGGTAAAAATTAAATATGCATTATGTTGGCACTTGTACTAATAAGTTAACCATCAAAATTTGTTTAACATTTATCAGTAGGCACCCTGTGTATATATAAAACGCAAACGGATACCAGGAGACAGTGTACTGAGACTATTTACAGAGTAAAAACCATGAAACAATAGTTGAACCATGTTTTCAAAGAGTTGTGTATGTTTTCAGGAAGTTTATAATTCAAAGAAATTGTCTACAAACCAGCCAATATTCCACACTTATTCCTAGCCATCCTGTATATGAAACTAAATTATTTCGCCAAATGCTCGCTTCGCTTACCAACAGACGAAGCAAATGCAAACAGATTATTGGTTACTCTAATATTCTCATGGAAATGATGGTTGATTTGGACAGAGGCACTTGAATGGTGTGGTAGCGTTCACCTATATCCCTGATCATGCTAAATCCAGTGTATTGATTATGATAGAAGCACTTGGGTTCGGGTAGAAGGTGTGGTAGCGGTAACTTGGATTCTGGTTCATGTCAATTTGTTTCAGAGTTTTGATTAGGGCAGAGGCACTTGGATTGGGGTATGGCGGTTCGGTAGCGGTGACCTGGATTACGGCTCTTGCGAAGTTGTCCAGAGGTTTGATTATGGCAGAGGCACTTGGATTGGGGTATGGCGGTTCTTTAGCGGTGACCTGGATCACGGCTAATGCGAAGTTGTCCAGAGTTTTGATTATGGCAGAGGCACTTGGATTGGGGTATGGCGGTTCGGTAG